>JAOWBL010000013.1:14540112-14565800 GCA_028564865.1 Zenarchopterus dispar
ATATATATATATATATATATACACACATACATACATATAAACCCTTACCCCAACCTCTCAGCTGTGAACTTTTCGGACTTAAGTACAATGCCCTTTGTCCACATAGGATTATAAAGTTAGGCAAGTTATTATATTAGAAAAAGTAAAAGTACCAACACCCATGTAAAGCTTTTCAGGAAGGCACTATGTTTAAATGTTGCACTTGACCCAATTTTTAAGATTGACTACATCCAGCGCCAGGGTTTTTTTCCAATCAAAGTAGATATTGTTCTCATATGTGGTGTCAACAGGGGAACAAAGAAAAACTCAGGAAACCCAACATTAGAACCAACTGATGAAATATGGGGTGTGTGTGTCTGCATGAGTATTGCCCAGTCTGACCTTTGGGTGAACTTACCAGGAACGCCAATCCTCTTGAGTGTTGTCAACTTGGGAATAATCTTTGTTTTGCAGAATGATAAAGTCCAAGTGACTTGGTTTTGGTCTTAAAACAACTCTCAGATTAATGGGCAGTGATGTTATGTCTCCTTGACATTATATTAATACAGACCTAAATACTCCAGAGCAGCAAACTGTCAACACTTTTGACTTTATAGAGGTGATCAGACTTGCTGATGATCAATTAATAAAACATGTGATTATCTGTACCTGGCTGCTGGCTACTCTCTTGGTTTGTATGGAAGAAGTAAGAGTGCAATTACTTTTTTTTCTTATGTTTTGGCTCAGATTTTGTTCAGTAAATAATGACACCATGTATTCTATCACATTTTGTGGTCCATCTGACGAGGTAACAGTCTAATTTTAAGCCCTTGTGAGGACAAGATGATTCCTTATTATGTCCTGACACGTACAATATTACAACTGAAAGAGGGTGTACTTTGTTCTTCATGTGTAAACCGACAGGTGGACCAACCAAGAGGACCAGTGTCAATGTCAGTAACTTGACTTACAAAGACTGCTTGTCAGGATAGGTGAGAAGCTTATCCCACCGGATTCTTGCCACCGTTCTGCAGCATGCTGACTGAAGGCTGTATTTAGCAGCAGACGCTGACATGCTTGACCTCAACTAGTGAGACAGAAGCTGGATTACCTGGTGATACCATCCTGATTCTCTAATCCCAGATCTGTCTCGCAAAGATTAGTGCTGAGGAAATCAACCACATGCCAGGCTGACAAGTGACACGCCTTAACTGCCCACACAGCAGCCCCTCCTCCACTCATCCAACTGTTTGGGTTTTTTTTTTCTTGACTTTTTCTCCGACTAACTCTTAGTAAATAGCTGCTGGAGTTTTAAGGGCTTTAAAATATTCATTGAGCTATTTCCAGCTTACCCAAAGAGTGGTCTCATTAGAAAATGATTTATCCAACAAACACGAACGGGAGGAAGTTGTTTGTGGAGCTCCACCAGAATGAGAACACAGCCTGCATGTCATTTTTACATATGTTTTTCTTCATCAAGTTTACCTATAATTCTAATTAACAAATGACATGAAAGCTCAAGTGCTGAAATCAAACTCCACTTTTCAGTGTTTCTGAGTCAGTGACTTCAACCAGACATCAGCTTTTCCCTGAGTAGCTTGAGAACATTGAAAGGGGCTTTTACAGCTCATCTCATTACCTCTAAATCATGGCATAAGTTCATTAACATACAGCATTTTCAACTTGGTTTGATAAAGAAAAAAATCAAATGTACCAAAATCCATCACTGTAGACCATGTGAGATCATCCACACTACTTTTCAAATTCAGATATCTCAAATGCTACATCAACAAAATTCAGAAAAAGACAAACACAAGGAAAAAGATCTTTGTTGTGGAATATATTAGTATGATCTTCACCTTTTGTGATATGGCAAAACTATCCAAATGTGTTGTTTTAAATTTTATTATTACTTGTATTTATTTTACTACTCTCACAAAGTACTTCACTTTGATGGTGATGCGTGGCTGTGAATGGAGAGAATTTAACGTGCTAGAGTCTCAGACATCAGATTTTTCCTACACCTCATAATTCCAACAACTTCCCATTGCTCCAAACATAAACTACAACAGACTTTCTTTCACCTGCAGCCATCTCATTTCATTCATTTATTTATTTTACAAACTGACTGAATCCTACCTGATAATTTCACCACAAATAAGCAAGTTATTCAACTGTACACCTTCAAAGGTCTTTGCACAGCCCCAGTTATGATTTTTGCTGCATATGTCTAATGTAGATGGTGTGTGTTGTTTTCAGTAATGGATTGCATGTTTTTATTTGGCCAAAGACTGCATCAAGAATGCATTCTTTAAAAAAAAAAAAAAAAAAAAAAAAAAAGTGACTTTTTTTTTTCTTAAATCATATTCAGGATATTCAGCAGGCAAACTGAGGTCACCCCAGACTGGGACTGCGCACCACTGAGTTGTTTGGAGCAATGGGTTGTCAGGGTTGCAGGGTTGTATTCAGAATAATGAGGTGTCATCCCAATGGCATAGTAAATCGGTGGACATAGTGGATCGGAGGACACTGGACCGACTGTGGAGTTTTTGCAATAAAGGAATGTTTGAACAACAACATGGCAACCTCAAGCCATCAAAGGTGCAAAAACAAAACAGAACAGGATTATGTTTACATTAATTATAATAAATTCTCGCTTATATGATTTAGCTCAGTGTTAAATCTGCTTAATTCAGTGCTTCAGTGTGGGCGGCTTTGGGTCCTGTTTTACTTTATTGATGCTACAGTAGAGTTCAAGACCATTTGCTTTGGTCTCCACCAAAATGCAATTACTGTGTTCACACCAGAGAAAATGTATTAACCAAGTGGGAACATGAACTTGAGTGTGTATTAAGTGGACTAAAAATTCTGGATATGAAAGATTGCAGTATATTTGTTGAACAATTTTCCTTAGTTTTGTTTACGTTTAAATGTAAACCGTTGGATTTACGTGCACTGTTCTGACTAGAAAACAGCTGATCTTTGGTGACTTTAGAGTCTGCTTTGGCGTTACAAAGCATGCATGCTATGTCCAAACACAATGCAGTCTCAGTCCACCATGTATAATATATAACTGCACTGATCCTCGGTGAAAAATGTTGCACTTTCACAGAGTTGTAAAAAGTTGTGAAAATGGCTTTACTTCCTAAGTCTCAGATCATTCCATACCTGTGTTGTCCTTTGAAAACTGATGTTGCATTATGCAAACCGTAAGAGAAGTGATATCGCACAACAACATGCTCAAAAGCACTTACAAGGAGACATGGGGGAGTGGAAGGTGGTGTTAACATTTCTCATGCCGCAAAACTTTCCACCACGTTATCCAAGGACTTTTCACCTTAATGTCTCTTGTAAGTGGTTAACAATACACAGTTAGTGTTAAACTTTAATAGAGTCATTAAATATGAATAAAAACGTGGTTACCCTGTTGGCATTGAGCTGCATGAATGCTGTTCTTTACAAAACAGCAGGCCAAGAGAAGTAGCACCATCTCACCATCTCTGAGCCTTTACTGGAACATTATAGTATTTTGGACATGTGGACAAACGTAACTAAAGCATGTTTCCCTGTGAGACTGGGCTGCTTAAGAACATGCTGCATGGAAGTACAGAGTCTGTAGCTGGACCTGCATACAGATGAAGATGCCTGCAACGTTAGTGAACAGTTTCCCTCTTGAATGTGAACATTTTGTTACGCCAAGATTTCAGAACCTCATTCTTAAAGGAAATGAATTCTACATTAGTTGTGTTTTTTTCCCCTTTCCTTTTTTTTTTTTTTTTTTTTGTAGTTGGAGATCCCAACCTGATTTGCATAGCAATTCTTATGCGGTGATGTAAACAGTATGTATAATAATCTTTTTGGGTCATATCTGCTTTGATCCAGAGTTCCTCTAAAGATTCACCAAAACACAGAAACAGATTTTTCTTCTTCCTTGACAGTATGATCATAAGAGCACAGAAAAATGCTCTTTTCTCTGTATTTGGCGTAAATGCTGGCTGGCATATCAGTGTCTGATCTGCTGAGTGCCCTTGTAAATTGAATCTGCAGTCCATCTGGCCCTACATTTCCTGATAACATTGAGCTTAACAAACTCAGCTCCTCTGCACTGTCCAGCAAAGCCAGTTCTCCCAGTGAGCTCCCTGTTTTAATTCCTCTACTTGTGGTGTTTTAATGAGATTGCTGGCACAAGGCAGCTCCTTTAGAGTTATTTCTGTATTCGGAGACACTGAATGACTTGAAATCGGTGACTGTCATGGGTATCATAGGTGCTCCTAACCTCTATTTCTCTACACCAGTTTCAAAATCATTTCAGTATGCTATTTGCTTTTGATTTTTTAAAGAGTATTTGCTCTCTTTTTTGTATCACTTTAAGCATACAGTTTCAAGAAACCCACCATCTCCCAATCATTAATGTTGGACATCAGAATACGAAAATCAAGTTCTTGGAGTGCAATTCCATTCCAATGTACTGTATCACTTTATCAGACCTCTTGGGGTCTCACTGTAACAGTGATTACACTCAAATGTCCTCTTTTTTTTTACATTACAGTTTTAGTGTTAAGCATCCCACTTGCTCCCACTCAGTGTGTTTACAACCCACTGAAAACCAAGTTCAACTTTAGCCAGCTAATGAAGACAAGTCTGTAGAAATTTACTGTTACTTGCTTTCATTAATATGAGAAATGTCAATAAATCACAAACAAATATATAATCTGTATTTTGCATTATAAATAGCTGTTAACTTAGGATTAACCATAACTCAGCACTGACCACTGATTTGCCTGAAATCTCCCCCTGCTAATTATGTTGTGCAAACTTAAAGGTTACTATGTTGAAGAGTTCATTTCAGCCTTTCCTCAACTGGATTTGTGAGATAAGTTTACCAGAAGGTTTTGAGATCACATGGCAATGTGAGCTCTTTCTTTCAAGATTTTTTTATACCATGTTCTGTTGCTTTTGTTATTATTCATATAAAAAGGTGAAGTGGCATTAAGTATTAAATAAAGTGTACTTTTTGACTTATAAAATGAACTTCTCCTCATATGTGGCCGTAATGTCATTTCAAACCCCAGGGATTAATGTAATGTCAATGAATGTACCTTTTGGAGCAGTTTTTTCTTTTTTTCTTTTTTTGAAAAGTAACAGAACTCTTCTGTAAAATTCTTCTGTATGGCCTCCTGTCAGCTTGGTCTGCCATGCGTAAATTTCGCACCAATATCTTTAGAGGAGCACACTAGAAGTTGCTTCTTAAATGACAAGCAACACTATAAAAGAAATCCTAAGATAAATATTTGTCCCACGCACACAGCACACTTTATATTCACTACATTTTTTATGCATTAAAAAAAATTATTGTAAAAACCCATATCAAAAGTGCACATTATCATTACTGTAGTTGTTGACAGTGTCTGTGTTGTTTGTAAATTAGAATGATAATGAAAATTAGTCTGTGGCTAAAATCTTGTATATTTACATTCTTGAAATGTTCATCAAGCCAACTTTGTTTCTAAAAGCACTTTAAAAAGAGCAACCACTGCCATGGTGCTGAAGTGAACTTGACCATATAAAGCAGTGTTGTTCAATCTAGGTCCGCAGGACCCATTGGCTTGCATATTTTTTATATTTCTCTGCTCCAGCAGACCAGATTTAAATGAACATGGCACCATCAGCTTCTCATCCTGGTTTTCGAGGTGTGGCAATGACTTGTTAATTTGAGCCAGGTGTGTTGAATAAGGGAAACATGGTTCCTGAGGACCTGGATTGAAGAACCCTGATATGGACTAATGTACCTTTGAGACCTTGGAGTGACATGAAAGGACTCACATTTTACAGATGGAAGGGTCTGCATGTGGAGGTCACAGGCAGCAGCACTTAAGTGGTAGGCATTAACTGTCAAGCTAAAGAGCAGGGATTTGGTCCTATCCCAACCAATGCCTTTACAGTGAATCATCAAGATTGGTTTTAGTTAGTTTAGAAGGATTTGTGCATTAAAAACGTTGATTTAATGCAAAGAATTAAATTCTCCCGACACTTTAAAAAAACAACAAACTGTATTACATGCCTTTTAAACAATGGGGGGAAAGCCCTCTGACCAGAAGACTGATTAGAGTAGAGTCACCTTGCCCAGACGTGAAACCTCAAAGCTGTTGGAGGGCTCCAAGTTGATTCATATTAGAGTTTTGTCTCTGCTTTGGTCTGAGATCATAATGATCTAGTACAAGATGAGATTGATTGTATGTCCAGCACCTTTAAATACACACTTATATGTGGTCAAGAACCTTCCCACTGAGAAACACAGACACCTATGTGTTCATTTTTAAATTGCAAATACTCTTTCTAATCTGTCATTCCTTTTCATGGTCATTAGTGCTTCCTGTTCAGGGTCATTAGACATTCCCGTTCTGGGTCAAGGGTGCAATAGCCTCCAAACCAGCAGATACTGGTTAAGAAAGCTCCACAAAAACACTTGTCTCCGTCTATGTGCAGGCAAAATGTTCCTGTATGAGCATCTACAAGTGTATCGAATTAATATACAGTTTCATCATGGCAGAGCTGCTCAGTTGGCGTAAATAATCAAATTACTCGAGCCTGTTTTTCAACCAAACTAAAAGTAGTAAACTTCATAAAGTATTAATTAAAACAGAAATAGCAATGACTTTTGTTTTATGACTCGTGACAATCACTGGTTAGAAAAAATAGAATATTCCTTTAATAATTTGATTTTCAGTCAGAATAATGTGGTTATCTTTGCTACTTTCTTTTTTATTTGTGCCCTGTTTTTTAATGAAAACACAACATTTCAGTAGCATTTCTTACTAACTTTTTAAAGTATGCTTGTAACTGCTACTCTTTTGTAACCATCTCCTCTCTGCAGCCCTGTAGTCTTTAAGAACACGATAGTTTGAGTGGCACAGGTGTCTCCACACTGCTTCGTCTTCCAGTGAATGACATGTGACAGCGCTGATTTCCACTGAACAGTTTCGCTTCAGGGTTCAGGCACCGTTCAGCTCGTCTCGTCTGCTGCAAATCCATTTCAGACACTTAGGTGGTATTGCTGAAGTGAACGTGCTTGTCACTTCATGTCTTATCAAATGCTTTTGACTCAGCATAATGGGAGATAAGCTCTTAAAGCCCCAACAGAAATGTGTCTTGTATGAAGGCCTATGACGCATTTGAACTAACCATCTGATAGCATATTAAAATATACCCAAAAATATCCTTTGGACTTCGAGGCTAAAAGAGTAATATTGTCATGGCTATACTAAATGTTACAATTTAGCCCTTGAGTTACAAGAACAAATGTAAATTCCACTACCACAAAATATTATCTTTTTTTTTTCCTATCATCATCAGAGGGGGAATATTCCTCTTCAGAATCTAAGCCAGCAACTGGTGGCTTTTTTTGTTTTGTTTTTTTTTAATCTTAATATTATTTGTTGTACACAATGCCCAGCTGAAGAAGATGTCAAGGAAGTGCAATATTTTTAAATGGACTGAGTTTTTTTCAAAAAACTCAAGAGGTTTCTTGACCAAAGGATGGAAACTTTACTGCAGTCACATAGAAAATGATCCTCATCATGTACATGCCACATAAAAACAACAAACCTAAAACTACTAAGTTATGTGGCTAAACAATTCTTCAAGCTTCCAGCCACAAACTGATTTTTTTTCATGTCCACTGAAGAAATTTTAAAATTTTAATGTGCATTTCTGTCATTCAAGACTGTGCAGAAACCTGGAACTTCAATTGGCAATGAGGTACACACATCAACTGTATAAAATCACCAGTAAAATCTGGTTGAAAATGGCATCAAAAGTTGAGTGACTTTACCAACAAATTAGATTTTAAAGGGCTATTATTCCCACTATGGTACTATGGTTCAAATCAGAGTGTCCTTGTAATTTAATGAATATCAAATGGCTGGCAACTCAATGCTCCAGTAAATGATGTCTTTCCTTCATGTTTATTCAAATGGTCTTTTCCATTGAAAGTCTATCTGCACCATGCCACAACATGGTTGAAACTGCTCTGATGTTCAGCTGTGCCAATGCACTTGCAGCACAACATACCTAATTATTTTTTACAAGTTTAGAAGACAATTGGCTTCTTTGGGGAAATCATCTGGATTATAACCTTATGGTGTAAAGGCAGGGTAAGTGTTTTCTAGATGACTTCACACCCGTTGATATTTGAAACAAAAAATTACCAAAATACAACAACCTAGCCACTCCCTCCTTTATGGCCCTGAGAAAACATGCTTCATCATGAAACGTGCACAAGCACAAACCCTCCCAGTCTTCCCCACTCTGTTTTTTAATTTATTTATTTTTTATTGATTTTATGGAGCCAGGGCTGTCTATGAAAAATCATCCTCCTTTAAATGTGATAACAGTATGTGGGGATAGTTTTCAGAAGTTAGAGTTGTTGCTGTTATACCATCAGGTATGTCTGAACTGGAGAGTTTCTTCTGTAAGAAAAGAGAAAAAAAAATGAAAATGATTTGTCCTGAAGACCTTTTTTTCTTATCTTCCAACTGTCAGTCTGATTAGCTGGAACTGACCCACAATAGACAGTGAAAGACAGATGGTTCACCCAATCACATGCCAAGCTGTAGTCTTTGAAAGTGGCTGACTTGTTTCCAAACAGTTTTCAGTGGCAGCATCCCAGATGGTTCTGTCTGGTTAATAAACCATCTGGGAAGTAAGGCTAGTATAGATGGTGTATTTGGTCATAAATGTCCTACTCCATTTTGTGCACTGGGTTGCCCCATCCATGACCTTAAACTCCTTCATTAATATAAAGTCATGTGAAGTTCAACTGCTTTCAAGTCTAACATTTTACAGTATCTATTATCACATAATCTGGTCCTTATAGGTTACAAAATTACAAATACATACAAAAAAAAACTAAAATAAAAAACTGAATACTCCATATAACACTTTGTCACCTTATACTTTACAAAATAAAGGGTAAATATAGCAGCCGGTGCTGCAAATCAAAAGCCCTTCATTAACTGAACATCAGCAGCTGTGAATACCTCTTTAATAACAGACTTTTTGCTTTTTGATTTCAGGTGTGTTGGCACAATGCCAAAGAGCAAAGACATAAGCATCAATTTTAAAGAAGCATTTGTTGCTGCCCATTTATGGGGGGCATCATGAGTACGGATGAGATAATGAATATTGGCTATATGACCCAGCATGTCTAAATAGCTGAAGTGGAGATTGGATGAACAGACCCATGAGGATGTGAAAAAAAGAAATCATGTTTCCCAAAAATGTCACAGTTTCTGATCTCAATCTAACCCTTTTTCCACTATTAGTGTGAATGTTAGTTTCAGTAAAGAAAGGAAAAAGACTTTATTATTTCTATGCTATCATCTTAAGTGCTTTGTTTGTCTATTATTCCAATTTTATGACAAATTAATGCAGAAGTCCTGCCAATTTTTTCACTTGCACATTTTTTCTACTTTTCTATTTTCTGCTGCAGTTTAATAACAGCAATTTTGTCCATATACAGTGTATCCAATATTAATAAAACACAGGTATGGGTATTGGAACTAAGACTGGAAAAGAAGGATCAGGGGATTTTTAGTGTGAAAAATTATTAACAGTGGACTTTTAGTGTGAAAAATTATTAATAGTGGAAGTGGAAAAGAGAGAGTCTTGTCAGGAGTAGACATTCCCACAAGTTCGCTACTAACTTGAGAGAATGCAAAGCTTAGGAAAACTGAAATAATTAAATAAGACCTCCAACTCAGAGTTTCCAGGCTTCACTGAGCATAAGCACGAACGTTTAGAGAGAGGCTAAACAAGTATGGGCTATTTGGAAGGGTTGCCAAGAGAAAACCTCCCAGCCCATGTCATCCTGGCCACATCAGGTGTGCAAAATTGCATTTGAAGAAACTATAATGTCCTTTGGACAGATGAGGCCCAGTTGGAAATTTTGGCTCCAATTCACCACATTTGGTGAGCACATCTGAACATCCAAACACAGCTGGAACTTGGCAAAAACGGGTTTATTCAACAAGATAACAATCCCAAGCATAACAGTAACACCTTAAGAGGATGTCTGATGATAAAGACCTTAAGAGGGTGGTGAATGACTGAAAGTCTGGAGAAGTCAATAAAGGGAAGCAACACTAAAAAAAAAAAAAAAAAAAAAAAAAAAAAGGGCCAAAATTCCTCAAATTGATATTGTCAGCCAAAGATAAAAGCTATTAACTATTGCCTTTTTTATATACTGGCTTTCTCTTGTGCATGGATGGATGGATGGATGGGTGGATGGATAGATAGAGAGACAGACAGACAGATAAGACTTGCTGGGGGAAATTATTATTTCACCTGAAGTACAATATAGACTTGCACATTATGGGCTGTGTCATAAGGCTGCTGACCTGAAAGATGAAATGAATCCCTGATTTCAAAGCATCCTTCTTAATGCACCAGTTGTTAACCATTATTCGCCATGTAGTCTTTCTTCCAGCAGCTATTATGGATGATTCAGTACCTTGCGGTCATCGTCTCTGCATTGACATTAAAGTTCCAACTTGGATTTCATCCAGATCTGCACTAGACGGATGTAGTATTGATCACATCATTTACTCAAAGGGCAGAGTGATTCACAAGTAGATGACAAATAACAATATTAAAGAAAAGCGCTTTTGCTGGTATTCAAATTTAGGGAGTCATTTCATTTTCATTTGGAACTGTCAGAAATGTCAATAACAACACAATGTCTCTATGGTATTAAGTGAAGAAAGGTGGATCATAGAGGAAAAGTGGGGTACTCTGTTTTTGTGTTTGCATTGCAGATGATAAAACTGAATGTTCAGATGACAACTAATGTTTGCTTAAAGCTTGTATGATAATGCTGAAGAACTCTATCAGGCACTATCAGGATAATAGTGTTTCAAGTCTTAGTAAATTAAATTCAGAGGTTTGCATGGAAACATGTGTTACACGATAATTTGCACTAACAGAACCATTATGGTTTTATACAATGGATTTCCACACACTTACCATTTTGTGGCCACATGTGTATTGGCATCAACAATCCTGTCATTGTGTTATTCACTGCACATATGCAGATGACACACTCACAATGGTCAGGACAGTGGGTGTGGAACTCTGGATGCCCTCAGAGTTCATCATCTTGTCAAGGAGTGGAAATGCTGGGGCTCTGATTTGTCAGATTTTCAGTCAAAAGGAGGACATCGTTGGTGCAATTTAAATTTAAAGATTTATATATAAATAAACCAAAGTGGGGTTATCAGAAAAGTTTGGGAACCACTGCACTAGACAGTGGTGCAGGTTTTTCTCTGCAGTGTTACACTTCCTCTTGTTTACTGCCTTGATGTACCTCAGATATGGCAACAGAGCAAATGAATGGAGCATAGGTTCTGTGAAATGGATAATGAATATGAAAATGGTTTAGAAAAAGTAACAGGTGGGCATGAGTAGAGGGAAACACCACCAAGCAGACCAATCACATATGTTGTAGTCTGAATCGACCTGAAGCGTTGTTATAATTCTGGGGAAGTGCATGTCAGGTTATGGCAGATGTTATAGCACAGGGCGTTAACTATATCAGAACTGGACAAGGCCTCTGTGACATTGGCCACAGGTTTTCTGAAGAGGGATTTTAAAGCGTCTTAGCCAGAATGTGTCCTGGAAGCTAACAGGACCAGATCAACCATAGTTCAGTCATTGCAAGTTAGCTATTTTTCACTTAGCATACTTAGCTTATGCTAACCTATGATACTAATTAATATACTTTACATTCATTCAGATCAACTCTGCCTCATAATGCGTACTGCCATTGAAAGAACACCTGAAATGAATGATGCTAGGGCTGAAACAAAGACTAGCATTTATGACTTTATTCACAGCTCAGAAGTCAAAAAAAGTGGTGGGAATTAAAATGATGACAGCTAGCCAATGGCTATGCCGACTGTCAATCAAGAAAACCACACTGCAAACTCCACCATTGCCTGTTTCTGAGGGAGCCCTAGGACGTTGCTGAGTTCCCAGCTTACCCCACACCAGCCCCCTGAACCATCTCACCAGTCTGCCCAGCCTCCAGGCACCCCCTCAGAAACTTTTTCACATGTTGTTTTTGCATGAGTCCAAATCCGAGTCCTTTTCCGAGTGCCAATATGTAACTCATGAATTATGTTGTAAGTAGTTACTGTGATACTAGAGATGAGATCCCAGTGCACGTGAAGACAAAAAGTCTCAGGGCACTGCCCAGGGCAGAGTAGACTTTGTAGTAGAATTTCCAACATTAGTGTTTTTGGGGGGTTTTTGTTTGTTTTTTTTTCTTTTTTGGCATGTTGTTGCAGTTTTGTCATGGCTGTAAATGTCCCATCCTTCCCTCTCACATTTTCCTGATTAAAAGAAAATGAGCCAGAGTCTGCTGTGCAGTGTGACATGAACATTCTTCAAAGAGCTACACATTTGTAATGCTGTGCAGTTCACTGTGTGAAATATTAAATAATTTATTCACAGCTATATTTTAGTCAGAGGCTGAAAAGGTTTTTTTTTTTTTGAAAAACTTATTTTAAGTGAGAGTCTCAGGCCAAAGATAACTATTAGATTTTTCACTTTGAGAGAGAAAAAAAAAAAGCAAAATTCTAGGTTTGAATTTCAGGTTTTGCCCATATCACTGAAGCTAGACCTTTTCAGAAAATATTTTTTTGTCAGAGGAAACTGGGACACCCTCTTGATTCCAGATCCTGTCTAAACCTGTGCATTCACAGTGGTTCCATGAAGGCGTGATATTTCTTCCCCATTATGTGCTTTCACAAGGCATTATGATGTTCTACAACCTGAAGATGGTGGTCTTCCCTCTGTCAGTACCTTTTCAAGGCAGAACAGAGAAAACAAAATGTTACTTTGTTCTGGAATAAAGGTGCTACAGGGACTGAATGGCCTGATGTTTTGAATGGAGCTTAAAAAAAAAGCAAAACGCTTCAATTCAATTCAAGACCATTCCTATTAATCCACTGCTATTACCAAGCTCAGCTCTCATGGGATGGCTGTTTCAGTGTGGCTACACATTCAGTAACATAAGCAGTGTTGTGAATAACTTAAATGAATTCAACAATAGTTCACGAAACTGTTCATTTCTGTTCCATGGAAATCAACTTTCTTCTTTTAAAAAGGTGAAAAAGTCACCGTAAGGAGCCTGAGGGGTTCAACAGTGGAGTTGCAAAACTCGATTCCCATTCATCTCAGCACTTCTTGTATTTTACTTAACTAGAAACTTCATTTCTGTGTTCAATCATTACTTTGAATTTCACTTGCACCTTGAGTAGCTTAAGGTGACTAACACACCAGGAATAAAAGGGTAAGAGTGGAAAAACATAATTGCTTGGGTTGAGAGTGACTTTCTTACAACCTCCCCCGGTGTACTGGTGTAGATCTCCAAGCTTTGGCTTTCACTATCATAAACTGTAAAATATACAAACATGGTGCAAACCCAAAAGAAACTTTAAACTGAAATGCATTAATTTGAAATCCATACAATCTATCATGAAAGGATTGTGAAACTGTGTTCTAATCAGGAAGAAGAGGAAACTTTTTTGTTCCTAGATTGGGTTTTTAGGAAGGTCCATGTGCAGAAGACCTATATATAGAATTGCAGTATTGTGTAAAGCATCACCAGATGTTTCATCTTTCTTCACTGCAACTAAGTAGTCAAACGGAAGTGGATACAGATGTTCATATATTTCTGTGTGGTTGTCAACTTCATTTTATTTACCTCTACACTGAATCAAAGTGGCCTCTCAGAGGCAAATTGTGTAATAAACATTTTCTTATTCTGAAATAATTTCCAAAGAAATTAAGAAATATTTCACACAAAACTATAACACTATGTCTCAGTCTCTTTCCACATCTGCTGCTCCTGAAACTTGGACATGACTTGTGCCACCCTCAGTGAGCAGATGTGGAGCAGAAACAGCCTCTAATTGTCAGCAACAATGGCAGTGTCATAACATGCAGATTTGAGTTTGGCAGGACTTGAAAACCTCTTCCACCAAGAGAAATTAAAGTGGAACAGGAGGAGAACAGAAAGAGCTTTTCAGGAATATTTGCTCTACGGGTTAAGGGTGAGCTCATCAAGGAAAGCTTTGTCTTTCTAAGGATGAAATGAGGTTTATTCAAAACCACCCAACACAAAAATGCTTCTGGTATTATATGTCCATGAAAGTGTTCAGCTTGTCAGTGAGGTGTATCACCCTCTTACTCTTTTTTTTAAAAAAAAAAGAGATAAGAATTGATGAATACTTCCATTTACTTGACTTATATTACTGCAAATACAACGCCAGGGTGTTTACTGACCTAGTGCTTTGCGTTACAAGACACAGTAGGTGATGTAATGCATGATGCCCCCTTCTCATTACTCACCGTGTACATTCTTCCTTTGCTAGCCCCCACACCCCGAGATGTGAGTGGAAGAGGAAAGGGAGGGATGCGGAAAGATGTGTTGCAGTAGGCATCTAGACAAAATAAGACACCGCTGCCATGGAGATGTCATTATAAACTGACATACAACATGTGGCGCAGCTGCATCATTTGTCTATCGCTTTGTTTCGTAGCTGCTAGCATTTTATGATCTCTGTCAGCCGAGCATAACAGTATTTCGTGACAACTTGGAAATTTACTTGCATGTTAGTTCACAATGTAGGATAAAAGAAATATGGAAAATAGAGTGTTTTGAAGGTTTGGGTTGTTTTGGGGTTTTTTTTGTCTGAATAAGTGCAACATGTTGATGGCTTTGTTTTACTGCTGATGGTTTTTTTTTTCTCTTGTTCTCCTCTTTCTATATAGGTAGTTATGAAAAGATTGTCCTAAAGGGAGACATTTCTCTTTTCTGTTACAGCAAAATAATGATTTAAATAACTTAGCTGGAGCTTGACATGGTTTCCCACTGCTCCATGCTTTGACCGCATGTTACACTACAAGAAACCTGAGAATAAACTTAATTAAACTGGACTGGTGTTGTAAAGAAGAGAACATTCCTCCACAATGATGTGAGACTGATAAAATCAAACATAAACCAATTGATTCAACTTATTGCTGCTAAATGTTAGTGTACAAGCTGTTGAATCTTTATTTTTCGCATGCGGGTTCTGCATGTCACTTTTGCTGTTAATCATATTTCCATGTAAATCCATAATTCCATGTTAATCATATAATATCTCATATTTCAGGGTGAGTATTTACCTTATTTCAAAACATGTTTTTTTAAACACACACACACAGAGACACACACCGTGGGATATCTAAAAACCAAAACTCAAAACTAAATAAACATAAAGTAAAAACAATTAAATAAACCAGCAGGCAACACAGGGAGTAACACAACTGAAGCCTTAGGGGCAACAGAGTAGCAGTCAAAGAAGAAAACAAAAACATAGGGCAAAAATAAGACTTTATTTAAGCATGGGCATGTGAGAAACAGGTGTGGATAATTCAAACCACACCAAAAACTGAAGTTAACTAAACACCAAGACTGCAAAAATGCTTCCTCGTAATGTTAATGTGTTTTTGTTTTTTTTGTTTTTTTTGAATAATGGAATCTTCCATCCTTCCTTGCTTCCCTCTTTCCTCTGTTCCTTCTTCCTTCCCATCTGGCACTGTTCTGAAGACGGGCTACGCTGAGGGTAGGTCACCAACCTGCATTTTTATGAAAAAAAAAAAAAAAACCAAAAAAAAAAAACAACCTTTTTTGGGCCATTTTCATACATGCACTGTGGACAACTTGTTATTCTTATGACTGTGTTCAAGATCTTTTTTTCATTTTTTTCCATTTTTTTTTCATGCTGTGCGGAAGCAACACACACAATGAATTTTAAAAAAATGGAGAGGGGCAAAAAAAAATGCAAATTTCTTTCAAAAATGTTTGCAGAATTGGTGACGTTGTTATGCAAGGTACTTTGAGCAGGCTCATTAGTGAGACGAGGGGATGTGGGTATCGGGTACATCGGAACCGGAGTATCCACTCAAGGGTGTGACTCACCACTTTGTGCTGAACTCCATCAGACACATTCCTCATCCATTTTTGGTCTGTTGCTGATTTTTTAATACTATTTATTCAGTGCAGTCTCACCCCAGAATGTGTAATTAATACACTGGTCGACAGCACAGATCTAGCAGCTCACACAGCAACACTTGAGGGTAGCTTTCTGACGCTTCAGGTTGTCCCTTACTGACGACTTCCTCATATCAACAAACGTAAACAAGCTTCCACTTCAATATTTCACCTCTGCTATTAAGAAACGCAAGCTGTTAGTTACTGTGCAACAAAAAGGTAGCATATGTCCAGATGCAAACCAGATTCATCGACTCTCTCTACCACTTCTCTCCGGCTTTTATTTTAGAGATTTGTGTGAGGATACAAGCACAAAATTTGGTGGTATAAGATGCTACAGTAACAGTCTTTCCTCTCTTTATGGCGTTAGCCAGCCCATGTACGATTCTGATCGGTGACCATCTGAGCCAGTTTAGTTGCAGTTTGAGTGGCTGACACCCACATTGAACCCTGACAAGCTGAATTTTTATTGACTTCTGATCGATGTTTCTAAACCAACACAATGCACCCGCTATTTGCTTTTTAAAATTATTGCACTGTCTGGATTCCAAAATGTTACACATGCCTATGTTTCCATCAGTGCATTCAGTTTTACAGTAAACTGTCACAGGAGTGATGTTTTATATCTTTGCTAAACTGGAAAATGCTTGTAGAATGCAGGATTGATGGACAGTGGGGTTACAATGTGGGCTGCCACACTAGAGAGTAAGCGCCAGCTCTAAAACCAAACAATGTCCACTGTCTCGTCACTCCCTTTTCCACTCGGCTGTCAGCTGTGGCTGTTCTTGGTTTAACGTAAGCAAACATGATAACGGTTATGCATTGTGGTTTGTAATAAAACCACATGGTTAAGGTTAAATATTAATAAACATGTTTGCAGTTTTGCATCAGATTTCATGAACATTCCCCAATAAACACACACCAAGTGTGCCTTTGAAAAATTATAACAAATGTGTGATGTGGAAACAGTTTTGTGACGTAATTAAGTAGAATATATAGAATGAGAAACCCATGAGTATTTCCATTACAACAAAGAGACGGGAGGAAAAAACATCTTGTTTCCATTTATCCACTAAAACTCTTTACCAATAGATTAAAAAACAATATCTTTCCAAAGATCAGTGCATTGTTTTGAAGATTTAGTAAATCCTTTGGCCTCTCACTGGAAGTTTTTTTCTGCAGCCTGATCTGTGGCTGTACTTATTGTTCTCATCTAACAAGTACACACACTGTTGTGCATCAGACAGAAGCTTTTGAGAGGCAGCACGACGTCTGATGCATCCTAATGAGGAAACTGTGTGTTTTCAGAGTTGTCAGTAAAAACAAAGATTTGTTTGATTCCCGAGCAGCAATTTGTTTTGAGTTGGTAAGAGCTCCTGACTAGGAATACTACTAGTACTCTCCACAGAGAGGGAAGAGGGGTACATGGATTTTTAATGGCAGGGCGGCGCACAACCTTGATGCTCGTCAGCCATATATAAATTAGACGTGCTGCGAGAGGCAAACAAATTCCCAGTCCTCCCCCGGTGATGTGTGTCTCCAGGCTCTAGTGTAGCCTGCTGCCTCTGCCATTTGTCTGTGTCCACAGCAGCTCTTGTGCACACTCACACTCACCCACACCAGCAGCTTGAAATGAGATTCACTCAAGTGCATAATCCCTCAGTTCTGCTTCGCTGTGATTAATTGACCAAATATCTCTTATATATGGATGGTCCACAGAAGCCGCTTTCATAATTAAAAAGAGAAAAAAAAGCTGGTGCACAATAATGTCCTCGCAAGTTAATCGCTTGCAATCTTGTCCAAGGAGGACATTGTAATCTCGGAGTATCGTTAGAGGCTCTTCACCAATTAGCCCCCCTGGCAAAATGATTTACTGACATGTCATTAAAAAACCGTCAGGGAAATGGACATCATGCAGAGAAATGGCCCTGTGGATCGATATCTGAATGAGCTCTGAAGCACTGAGCAGCTTGTCGTTTATTTAGTTTCACAGTCAAGAAAGTTCTCTAAGCTCTCATTAGTGAAATCATGCACTTCATATCAGTGTCACACAGCTTTACAGGCTTCCGTTTTATCACAGATTTACATTACTGGTGCTGTTTATGTTGCATATTTTCTTGCTTTACTGAAAGCTTAAGGTGTCAAATTGAGACGGAAATTAGAAACTGTTTTTGATGACAAAGAGGCAAAATGAAAAACTTTTTCTTTTGTTTTTTTCCTAACGCAACAGTGTCAGGCACTTGACAGGATGCCGACTGTGATGCAGCCACAGAGGTTGTCAGGTGTTTGTGCGAGGTCGTGTCTTCTGTTTATACAAGCTGCTCCCACTGTGACACGAATGCGTTTATTTATGCACCACCTCTCAATGATATCTGAAAAACCTTTGATCTCCTTGACGTGCAGTGAGAAGAATAATGAAGGAGCTGTGGACTACCTGAATATGTGACTTAAGGAGTAAATAAACCTGTCGATCCATCATTTCCAAAATGGGCTGCTTACAACAGGCTACTGATGAAGAGAACTGTACACAGTTAGGGTTTCCGGGGGATTTTCTTTTGTCTGTAAGACACAAATCACTCCTTTTGGGTTATGCATGATTTTAGATCCTTACATAACAATAAATGCCATGGTTTTAGATAGATATTTTAGAGAAGACATGTAACCTTTTTTTCAGAAGCTGAAAAAATTCCCTGAGGTCTTAATGAAATTTTTGTGACATGCTTTGGTGAATGCACCACCAAGATACAGAATATAACCTCCCTTTTAAAGCATACGCTACTCCTGTGGCCATAGTAGCTGGTTTTTGGGGTGGAGTCAATAAATTAAACACTCAGCTATTTTTACTGTTTATAACTGAAATGAAAATCCTGCTTAATTCTGTCAGCTTGTGACAACTGGAATATACACTGGTGGGCATGCTCCAGCCAGCTTCCAAGGATGCTTGTTTCACACATTTGTAACATGGGGCTTTGTAGTATAAGGTAAAAAAAAAGGCTTTAAAATGACTCCAGAGAACCTGCAGAGAAGGTCACAGGGGGGTTGTCCACTTCTACTTGTACAATCTATGACAGGGACCCAGGAAAAGTGCATGTGTCTTTAAAAATGGTAGTGCGTGAGCATGGGGATGCTGGTATCATCATCTCCATGCTTATGCACAACCATTATGCACTTTTCGTGCAGGAAGTTTGACTTTATGATGCGGAAATGACGAGAGTATCATCAGTCTCACAAACTGGTATCAGTGTTGCAGGGACTGAGCAGACTTTTGGGTTAGTGTTTGAATTTGAATCCATTTTCCTCTAGTCATTAGTTGCTACAGTTTTATTTGACCTACTAATGGCATGAATAAGTTGTGTGCTGATACCCCACAATTTCATGAGAAAGTATCAAATTGGGCCTTTATATGAAGCTCCCTTTCTTGAATTTTAGACCTAAGAGTGATCATACCTGTCTACGGTTTCAAGGAGAGTCATTACTTTGTTTAACATACTGAGCACATCCACTTTAGAGGGCTTTACATGCTGTGTGCCAACTCTGGATGTGGACCAGAGACAGTTGTGTTGGCAGGGAGAACTAGGCTTGGATGAGAGTTGAGGCTGGAGGCAGTGTGCTGAGGAGTTGCTGACGCCTTTGAGACCTCTGTCTCTCCATGTTCACTTCCTCCTTACGCTCATCCTGCCGCTCGCCTCCTCATCTCTGAAGCCTAATTTGTCTCCTCACCAAGCACGCTCTGTAGTTTAAAGACCCACAGCCCCGTCTTCCTTGTCCCTGTGTCCATGACGCATTGGCGTCCATTCTCCTCATGTCTCCTGCACAGTCTAATTGATGGGTGAGCACTAACAAGTTGCCCTCCTTCAATCTCACCATCGTGTCCTGGTCCCAAGTGGCCTCAATCCCTCACTTGTGTGTTCATCCTCTACTTCCACTCACCCACTTCGCTGCCATGTTCATTATTCATTTAGTTTCCTTTTGGATCCAGAGAGAGCAAAAACATCGCTGAATTCATAAGCAACAGCTGGCCCAAGGGTACCTGTGTGAAGTGAATGTGCATTCGGAAGAGCAGGAGGGAGGGGCAGTGACTGACTGACAGGAGAACAAAAAAAGAAAATAATGATTTTTTTAACCAAAAAAAAGCCCTGGCAATGTGATGTAAAAGAGTTTCAAAACAGACTAATAAGGCTTTGAAACCAAAAAGGTGTGTGCAAGCTGAGAACTGCTGGCTGTGGAGAGTGACTGTGTTCTGAAGCCAAAAAAAAAGGATTGTCATCAAGGTAGGAAGTGACATGATTCAAAGAATGAAGAACAGACTCATGTTGTGTGGCAGCTGACATCTTGAAACAAATCTTCACCTACTGTGTTTTTTCATCCATTATCATTACCCTTTATTGTGAATACTTAAATAATCATCGTAAATTCGATGATGAAAGGTTAAGTAAACCGTAATCAATGGCTACACTTGTCCTGATATTTTCTGCAACAGAACACTGAACATCATAATTGCTCAGCATGTAATCAATACCAAGTGTTCATCTATTGAGAGTCATTATTTGACAATGATTTCATTTGGAATAACAATAGCTGTTGAACTTTTTACCACCATTTCTCCTTTCAGATTTATACATCATATGATTAGGTGAATAACATTTCAGAATTTAACCTACTTCGGTAATAAATTGCAAAGGTAAAAGCTGCTGTGCCAGATATTTCATCAAACCAGTTGCAAGAGCAAATCGCTGGAATTTTTCCTTTTAAAAAAGCACTGGCGTGTTTAATCTCAATGTTTTCTCCACCAATCTTTCTTCTGCAGCATTTACAAATACAAGCCTTTACAAGTGCCAGCCTATGCCTTATTATGAACCAGCAAACACATTTCAATATTGGAGGGGAAAGTGGTGGGGGGAGGGGAGTTGTCAGATCCAGATTTGACTTGATGATGTCTGTTTTTATAATACTTTCATCTTGAACAGTGTGTTTTCTGGTTCCTGTGACTCCCGTCTTACTTCTGTTGCCACTCGGTTAGGTTAAAGCATCCAAAAGACTTGGTTGAGGTAAAAATAGATTTTACCTGATGCGCTCAATGGGTTGTTCCACACAAAACATAAATGCAGAAGCCATTGATGGGAAAAGTATATACCCACACCAGGTATGCACCACCCCATTGATGCTTACCATATCCATCTGATTAAATTATTATTTAAACACCTTGAAAAGAAATACAAGTTTTATTTTATTTTTTTGTTCTAGAACACTCATGTATGTGTTTATGGAGAGTAAGACCTCAGTAATGATGCAATGAACCCATCGAACAATATGGAGTCCATAATTCCACACTGAGAAGACAAATCGAAACAATGCAGTCTAAAATCAGACAGTACAAGAGTCAGAAAAAAAACTTTTACAAAAAAGCAACACCATCAAGGCTATATCGCAGACTTTACAGATGTCAGTTAGCCTGTTAATGTTCAGAAAACAATTGCGCAAATATGACTTGTTACAAAGAAGGAGAACATGGCAGCACAGCTTAGGTGAAATTCTGGGATGATGAGGTCCTGAAACATATTGAAACTCTGGGTTGTCTTTTTGGTGTGACCTAAGTGGACATGTTTAGACATAATGAACAATCCCACTTAAAGCGAATACAAAATGACAGCATACCAGCATACCAGCATCATACCAGCGGTCAAGCACGGTGGTGGCGAGAGAATGATTGGGGTTTTGCAGCCACAGTTAATAATTCAGCCATGAGGTCTTCTGTATATCAGAGTATTCTGGAGTCAAACATGAGGCCGTCTGTCTGGCAGATAAAAGCTTTGCAATCAGACAATGATCCAGGCAAAGCTGCAAAAGAATGACTAAAAAAACAAGAAAGAATATACATATCAAGGGTTGCATTGATTCAAAGTGTAAATCTCAATCCAAGTGAAATGATGGTCACAAGAGAGCTGTGGATAAAATGAATGGCCTGGAAAGCTCAATGAACTGAGGCAATGTAAAGAAAAGTGAGCCAAAGTTCTTCCACTGTGATGTGAGATACTGAGAACATCAAACAGAAAATGATTATATCCAGTTATTGATGCTAAAAGTGGTTTTACAAGCATTATGGGGTGTATTTAGTTATTCATAGACCATTTCTTCCATTTGTCTTTTTTGTTTTTGTTAAATTAACAATGACATGGTGTAATATGCAGCTGAAGTTATACTGACCTGATTTTGATGACAAAAAGTCAGTTATTATTATTAGACTTTTAAAACCTTATGGCTGAAACAAGAAAGCACTCTTTTTGATATGGTTTGACAGCATATGCAACTTTTTCTCTATAGTTACACATTAGCATATCAAAGACAATGTGAGGTTCAATTTCTTGCTCAGGGATGGGTGGAAGAACTGGGAAACGAACCCTCTGCTTTGTGATTGCAGGAAAAGACCCCTTTAGCACCTGATTCACAGCCAACAGCAACTTCAACTCAACACATCGAGTGAGGGCCATTACCCACAAGTATATGCCCTATCAGATTCAGCTTGATCTAAATTTCAGTCATTTAGCCACAAAACAGATGGTTTGGAGCTTGATGAGTCTTTTCAGATTTTGCTGTTTAGTCTTGTAAATTTTGTCAGAATCCAGTTGAGAAAAGCACACGACTTGACTTAAAATATCACTTCCTTTCACATTCCCCACGAAACCTCACAAAATGAAGCCAAATAAACACAAGAAGCGTTGATGTTATGGTGGTTCTGTTTTCATCGTCTCCTTTTTTTCTGCTTTCCAAATATAAAATGTAATGTAGGTGAGTTTCATTCTGAATCAGTTTTGTTTTGTTTGAGTTTCCTTTATATTTAGAGATGTTAACGTCCCAAAAGTGTCACAAAAAAAGAAAGGGATCTGAACATTTTCAGGTAGTGTTCTAAATATGAGTCTGCATGTTCAATGCTCAGTCAGATCATGACCAGACAGCCATCATCTAAAAGCCTCAGGGGGACAGACCCAGTGACAGACTGTCAGGGAGACGACATGTGCAGACATTTGAGAAAGAAAGTGTTTCTACTGATGCATGTGTAGTTGCAGATTTAGCTTTGAATTTCATAACACACCTCAAAGCAATAAAACCTGGGATTCAAAACAAAATGGTTTCCTTCATTAAAAGCCCTGGTGTAATAGAGAGAATAATCCGATGCTCTACTCTGGTTAGGGTTAGCTAATTCAGTCTCATCACTAGATTCATACCGGTGTGTTGGCCAGGACTGCATTTCAGGCCATTTCAGAGTATGAATAAAGGACTGAGGCTGATATGCTGCTTACGTCTTTCCTTTACTTCCCTTGATGCATCACATATGGGGTTTACAATTGTCTTTGGATGCATACTGGTGTCAGTGTGTGGTTTTCTATAGTAAAAACAACCGACAAATAAAACTTAATGAAGGATAACAAACATATCTATACATTAATCTCACGATCATGAAAAATAATACCAGTCTAATAAACTGACATAACTAAACAAGAATGGAAAACAAAGACCACAGTTATACGTTACTCTGTCATTACAGTATAAAATAAAAAGCATTCTCAAAACCCTTAGTACACTATGCGTTTTACACTTATTAAGGTGCTATCAAGTTATATTTAATGTCTACGTAACACTTCCTGTAACACTGTAAACTAATCGGCAGGATACTTTTATTGTGAAATCCACAGCATACTATATCCGGTGGTGAATTATAATGACTTGACAATCGGTGAAACACAACTCAAGCAACTACGTACCTATGAATCTTAGTGTAATAGTAAACACTCTTAACAGTAATAAAAACAGGCAATAAAGGTAAGAATACAGCCCAAACTACACAAGGCGCATTTCCACCCGCTATTACAAGTCAAATGAGCCGAGGGTGGGGTTGGTGAGTGCGCGTGAAATCTGCTCATGGCAGGCAATTAAGCTCCGACCTCTCCTCCATATGAAACATCGAAATTACGCATAACTACATTAACAAGTGGACATACTATACAGGTTACATTGACGATAATACTTTGTCATTGACGTACACTTTACTTGCTGTCACCCGTCCCAAACCGCATAATGAAGATGTACATCTTTTTACTGTGTGACGTCACTCGCAATATTGGTGAGCTGGATCACCCATAAGATTAACATACATTAAAATTAAACAGATACCTAAGTGCATGTCAAACTTAGGAACCTCAGGAGGAATAACCCTCGATACTATAAATATTTAACATTATGAATAACTTTGGAGACCCAGAGCATTACTTATGGATCTCCACATGAAAAATGATTGATTCATATGTTTGAGTGAATCTGTAAACTCTGAAATATCATGTTAAATCAACTAATTTAAATGTACATTTTAATGTACATTTTAAATATGTCCCAATTTGATGTCCACAGTCTATGTTCGCAAAGTTTTGTTGTGCAAATTATTTCTGGTAAATTCAGGCTGGAGCACACGGATGTGTTCTCTCCTTGAAGCTTGAAGTTTCCTGAAAGCTAAAAAGGTGTTGAGACTTTTCTGCCCATTCAAGGCTCACATTTTTCATCTCGGGCTAGGCTAGAAAAGCAAATTAAACTTCATGAATCTCCATACTTCCACTGCTTAGATGTCGACCTCATTGTCTTCTGAACTCGCTGGAGTAATTGGTAGCCGTGATTTGCTGATAGCACAGCTGAGATTCCAGGCGATGAAAGTGCCACTCAACAATTCGCGACCCAAAGATCCCAGGCAGGAACCTAAAAGAAACTTAATGTTTTTTTTTTAAAAAAGGTTATGTTCGTAGAGCATGGATGTCTGCGTCCTTTTTCTGCCTTTAAAAGTGAAATCCTGATTTCCATCTTCATTAAATGTGAGAAGTGCAGCTGTCACTGCTGCAAGCTTGTGTGTGCACATGTAGATGGACTCAGGCTACCCCCATGGATTAAAGAATGACTGTCTTTGTCTCTGATTTTGCTCCTCAGAAACAGCCATTATTTTTATTTGAACTTGAAATTACTGAAGCATAAACATCATCTCCTTTTAAAAATACAATAAAGTGGAGTTTTGTCCCCTTCCTAAAGGCTTTGGGATCACATCCACTCCTGTGTTCTGTGTTTTGGTAATTTTCTTACTAAGTGAGACCTGCTGTAAAGACTTCACAAAATAATCACCTTAGTCATTTGTTTCACTGCTATTGTTAGACACAGAAAGACTACAATATTTATCTGAAAAACAGTTATTTTCTCAGAACTGAAAACACACATTCACACACAAAGATAAAGAAGTTACAGAAAAATATAGGTTCTCCAGTGAAAACATTGGAAAGACTTAAGAAATGAACAACAGAAGCGTCACGTTTAGTCTCCAGCTTCAGAATGATTTACTGCACAGGATTAGATCCGGAGTCGACTGTGCATTTAAAATGAAATTACATTTCAAATGAAAACATTAGAACTAAATTGTGAACTATGCTGCCAATATAATTTAGTTGTTGGAAAGAAAATGTTTCCACAAAAGAGTGAAAACCAAATTAGACAAAATTTATATATATATATATATATACAAGCCCGTCGACAGGGGGGGGCAACCGGTTTTGTTGTCCCGGGCCTCGAGACTGGGAGGGCC
>JAOWBL010000013.1:14565993-14585094 GCA_028564865.1 Zenarchopterus dispar
TATATATATATATATATATATAAATATTACACACAGACACACAGGCACACAGGCAGGAAGCCTCTAGTACTTAGAAAGAATATAAAAATGACCTTTTGTTTTTGCCTTTTTTTGGAATACTTAAAAAAAATTAATCAAACAATATTTCAGCAGAAGCATCTCGTACCTCATGTCAAGCACAGCAGTGGTGGAGTCATGGTTTGGGGTTGTTTTGCAGCCGGAGGACATGGACACTTCATGATCAACGCAGTAACTGAGTCGATCATGAACTCCGCCACATGTTGGAGTATTGTACAGTCAAATGAAATGCCATCTTCTGGATAGCTCAAGCTTGGTCCAAAAGTGTGTATATAATAGGAGAATGGCCCTAAAGAACATCTATATCAAAAAGACTGACAAAAGGAGGAAGATTTTAGAACGGGCTTGTCAAACTTCAGACCTCAACCTAGTTGAAATGCTATTGTGTGTCCATAACACAGCTGTGCCTGAGTGAATGCCCAAAAAATCTCAATGAGGACTGACTCCGTGTTCTAAAGTAGAAAGGGCCAAAATTCCTTCACAGTTTTGAGAGACTGAAAAAGTCATATAGAAAATGGTTATTTCAAGTTATTGTTTCTAAAAGCACTCCTGAATTATGGGGATACTCAGTATGTTGTTGCGTTTGCCTAATACTAGTAACAACAATCAAAAGATTTTAATATTTTTACACAAAACACACAGGATTAAAGGAAAATGCACGTTTGAAGGAAAATCCAGAAGTCTGACTAATTTTGGAGATGCTGTGATCATCATAAAGTGACAGCAGTTTTCGAAGATCCTCTAAAAACACCTGGGTCTCTGAAAACCCTGATGGCATCATTTTATCATTGCACATTTGACTGCAAGATGAGAGATTTTAACAAAACGCTTTGCAAGGACAAAGGCTCATTTGAACCCTTTTGAATAAACTGTCTGTATGTTGTGCCAAGACAATCTAAAAGCAAACAAGGTGCATCCAGGGTTCATGGTCCATCTGGAAATGGCTCACCCCTGTTGGCTATAGTAAGACCAATATCTTTTCAATCACGTCTCCAGCAGACTATGAGAATAGTGTATTACTTTTCAGACAGCACAGTCAAAAGCCTTTTTAAAAGATGAATCATGCTTTCCTCCAAACATTTCCAGCTACCAAACTAAAAGTGTTCATTGACTGGCTCTGTCAGCCAGCCTGGACATACAATATACAGGTTTCATTCCAGTGAGAATTACATCTGTGAAATGACTAATGCTGACGAGTCATGTCAGTGATGCCATCTTCCTTTAAATCCAGATGTGACAAGGTAAAATAATCCCCCGCTTCAAATGGAGCAGTGTGATGTTATTGTGTGGCTTACAGAGATAAATGATGCATGGACTTTTGGCGCTACATTTCTTAGACATGCTACCCTGATGGGAATGTGTGCTGCGCTCAGACAAAAATGAGTTCTCAAATCGAGCATCAAATGTGCACTAAACTTGGCACTTTAGATTGCTGGCAGAAGCAGCAGTATTTCATTTGGAATTAGTTGGAAAGGAAGCAGATAGCTCGAAGAGAACGGCTGACAGAGGGGAAAAGAAGCACCACCTAGTAAGAGTTACGTTATCTTCCAAAGGGCACAATAATGGTTTTGACTTTTTTTTTTCCATTTAGTGACTGATCAATCCTCCCTTGGATTTCATATACATTTTTTTCATCTACTTTCTAGTAGCAGCTACAAGTGTATGATTTAGCAGTAAAATTAATTGGTAACATCTTCTTTGCCTTTCCATTATTTGCTTTTATATGAGGTTTTCTTCAGTTATGTCACATGACAACATTTACCGTATAACTTAGTTCAGTGTTTTACTTTATTTGCAGGATGGCTTTTTTTGTGAGCGAATTACTCTAACTAATCACCATGTCACCAAGAAAAAGCTGATATTATAGACATGTGCACAAGTTTGTAGCCCCCTCTTTTAATTTTCTGACTGTAGTTGATCTTAGTTTTAGGTGAATACAACCTCAGACAAACTATATTTAGGATCATTATCCTGATGCCTGACCTAGTTTCACACAAGCTTTTCCTGATGAACAGATGGGCTCACAGAGAGAGAAGTTCATGCACCTTGACTGCAAGGTACCCAGGCCCTGTGGTTGCAAAACAACCCCAAGCAATCATTTTTCCACCATGGTGTTCGACAAAAACCAAACAGCATGTAAGCAGAAACATCTCCACTGTCAGATATGGTGCTGGGGATGAAAGCTAAACAACTTCACTTTAGTCTAATTTTTTCCAGTTAGGACATTGTTCCATGAGTCTGTTTGTTCAGGTATGGTTTTGCAACTCTCAGTCTTCTTTTAATTTAGAGAATAGGCTTTTTCCTGGCTAATCGTCCAAATGAGCCACAGTTGTTAAGTTCTTCTGGGGTCCGTGATGTAGCTTTTGGCTTGTATTGTCTTTCTGTGTCTTTACAGTCTGACTCAGGGGTAAATTCGCTGGAGAGATTAATTGTTGGTAAGGTTGGAAACAGCCTTGAATTCTAACCACTAAAAGATGTCCTAATACCATTCTTCCCTTTCCAATAACAATTGTGATACCTTGGCTTTGGATATTAGTCAAAACCGAGTACCAAATCCAGTACCAATGTCATGTGTTTCCATTTTTTTTATGTTTGATTAATTTTTTAGTTAAAATATGGTACTAACCTTGCATGATCATTATTATTGTCATTACTGTCACATGCACTTTCATGTGATAGATACTTAAATTCTCATTAAGGTTAGTTGTATTGTATTTAGCAGTATTTTTGTGGGATTTTCGATTACAAAAAAAAAAGTCAATGCATATTGTCAACACAATGCTCATGCTTGATAGCTCGCTGAGTCCAACAGCTCATGTGCTACTTCTTCTCTCTGTCAAACCCCAAATTATTTGGATATGATTTTTTAACCATTTCAAGATTAATGTTGATGCTCAACAGTAATTGCTTCTCTACATAAAGCTATACATTGTTATTTGTCTGAGGTTGTATTTTTCTAATAGTTCAGACTATGGTCCACAAACAAACACAAGGAAAACAATAAAATGGGGTATTACCTTTTGCACAACTTTATCATTGCAACTGTTGTCATTATTTTAAATAATGGGCCGTCTTCATGGAGATGATTATGAGATGAAATGATGTCTCATGAAAGACACTTTTTCATTGGTTAAATCTCATGCAAATATGATTAATTAGGATTTTTTGGAATAGCCACCATTCATGCAGTAATAAAAGCTTGCATTCTGGAACAAAAACTAGAGAATGGTCTCTACTGTATAACTAGATTAATTTCTTTTTCAACAAAACTAGTCCTCCTTTCCTCTTAAACTTTGAAGAGGACAAGAAGTCAATCAGCACAACAAAGCCACACTCACTTGGTCAATACTATTAAGAAGAGAAAGCACCAGGACTTACAGCTATAACTCATTTTTTTCTGGCCTGTTGCCATCCAGCATTTCCTTTTTTTTTTTAGTTCCATTAGTTACAGCCAGCCACAGAACAGTATGCAGCATGCTGACATTATTGCACTATGGGTTTCTTGAGTATGGGTGAGAGCAACATTAGAATGATTCATCTCCTACTCTCTCTGTCAGTGACGAATGGCCGACAAAGCATTTCCTTTAAGAGCCCTCAGCACTATAAAAGGAAGTTTGATCGTGGGCAAGCATCCACAGTAGGCTGTTACGTTATGGCTTTGTGCTTCTGACCTCAAGAACACACAAATTGCAAACTTCTTTACAGTGCTTTAAATAAAATCTTGAAAACACGTTTACAGGTTTCGCAATCCTTCATATCCGTGAACAGCTCTCTCTTTGGGGACATTTTCATCAATGAGTATTACATTTCAGTGAAAGACTTGAAGATTCTGTTCTCAAAATTTGTAAAACTTGGTCCAGGTTGTAGTCACAGTTCTCTGCTGCTTCCACAAAACCTCTTTTTGCATCTGAAAAAAGTTTCCATTAAGGATAGCGCTGAATGAATGGCTTGTCCTACATGCAGAGAGACTTTTCTTGAGGCTCATTTGGCATACTGCCGTAGATGGGAATTGTATTAAAAAATACAAAACTGGAAGCAAGCTTAAGAAAGCCATTTCATTTGGGTGAGAAAAATTGCAGTACATTTGGATGTAAACGAGAGTATTCACTCTGCATATTTGTTTGGTGTTTTATTGGAAGAATGACTTTGCAAACTACAACAACAGAGCCATTTGATTGCCAATATGCAGCATGAATAGTTAATGCACTACTAGGGGGTTTGGATTTCCATCTCACATTTGTGAGTGTTTGCTCAAAGACTTTCCCTTTTTTAAATAGCTCTAAAGGATGAACTGTCATTATGTAATCACTGCGTGCCTCTGCCTGGGATCCTGAGGGCTGCCTCCGAGTATTTTATTTTTTCCTCTTCTTAAAAGTATTAGTCTGATGGGTATGGCTTTTGGTCTCTCTCTGTGTTTCACCTTTTATTGAAAAGCTGTCATTTATTAACCTGGGTGCTTCTTGTACCACCTTCCCCCTCCCAACCAGATTTACATTCTCTTCTTCAGGCATTTCATTTACACGTTTGCACTCACAAATCAAACAGAACCAGAGGGGTAGATATTCAGCATCATGCTTTGAATAGTGAACAGTGTTCTATTTAAAAAATATCAATAGACAAAGTTGGGATTAACGTAACTAATAGGTCAGTTTTGTAAGAAGAATGAACATGTTCCTAGGGTGTGAAATGTGTGTTTTCACAAGCCCTCCATACTTCAGCAGAAGTACAACTAGACCTGAGACCCTCTGCATTTTCAGCCCTGGAGATATTGAAGCAGAATATGGACTCAAAAGCCATGTAGTATTCTGATGGAGCGGAAAGGCGAGTCACGTCAGGTGGTTGTCAGTGTCACAGTGCAAAGAGAAAGCCTGATGTGTGGCACTGATAAAGCATTAGTGTTCTCCATGCCTGCCAGACCCGCTCACCCTTCACGCACATCGCTGGGATGTTAATTGGACCATGCTGATGCTTTATGAGAGGGAGAGTGAGAGGATGAGGAGGGGCTGATGGACAGGGCTTCCACAGTGATTTGCAGATCTGCGGTGGACGAGGGGCGAGCCGCGAGGGGTTGTCTGCTGAAGTTAAGGCGACAAATGGAATTTTAATACGGCTTGAATATTTCAGCAAAAGAAGAAATCCAGCAGCGTGTTTTATAAACAAACAAAAGTTGACCTGAATATGCTGAAATTTAAATTCCTGCAGTCCAGCCAGAGGGTTTACATGTAGAATTAAACCCATTTGGATCAGTGCATTTCAGCCCTTCAGATCATCCGGCTCTGTATTTTTACGCATTTACGGTCTATATAAGGAAATATGGTTTTAAACATGCAGTCAATCAGCGCAGACTCGACCCCATTAATGCCATTGTTGTTTACGTTCCGCTAAGTCGTGTAGTGTGTAATCAGATTGTGTTTTCCAGAATTGTGATTGAACCATTAACTTTACAACGTCTTAACACTCCATCACCCAATGGGCTTTACTTGGTTCCTGTTTCCAAACTGTCAGATCGCATTCCAAGGACTCAAATTGCTCCCTATGTATTAGAAAGCAGAAACAAAGCCAGCAACACTGTGCCAAAAACCTGATTCTGAAGTCCCAATGAAATAATTTTCAACTTTTCCTCTGTTATGTAGGCCATCTTAAAGTGTAGATGAAGTCCAACCAGTCAAACAAGGACGGAAAGTCTTTGTAAGTTACTATTTTCCTCACATAATTTTAGAGCTTTGTGAGATCCTGGAAAAGTATTTAATATATATAAAAATCTTAATGTCTGTTCTTGCATTTGGGGATTTATTCTAATTTACAATGAAATTCTTTCTCTACCTTCCCATTTCAGCAAATGTTTGTCTAGAGGTAGAGGTGCACTGATTAGTCAGGCTGATTATTAGCCTTTTTTTTTTCTTCTTCTTCTTTAATAAGCAGCATCAGCCAGTGGCTCAGAATATCTAGCTGATTAAAGGTAGGGTAAGCAATTCTATGTGCTTTTAACCCACAACACTTTTGTCACATTCTGTGAATCTCTCCTCACCATCTGTTTGCTGTCCATTCCATAAGTCCACTTAAAACAAACAAACAAACCAAAAGAAAAACAGTCCTCATGCACAGCTTCGACTTTATAAACTGACGCTTCGTTCTTTCTTGTTCTTGGGCACATGAAGTGGGAAAAGAAGACAGGCGCTTGGGAAACCATGATGGCGTGTGTTTTCTTGGCTAGCAGCAGGGGAAGGAGGAGCTGCCTATTTTTTTTTTTTAATGTTTTGTTCAAATATCAGTGGACCCCCATTTAACAAGTACATACTTAAACTTCAAATTTAAAACGTACAAAATGTTTATTCCAGTTATGCAAATGTGTGAATTATTACTATTTTTAAACTGTTACATCTTATCATCTTATCATCATGGTCCACAGATATCAGTGAGGAGAAATTCAGATGATAAATTGGTAATTGTGTTTTCTGAAAGCTGGCATTTGTATCAGCCATTGAAATAAATTCATATCAGCTGACCTCGAGTGATGACATTCACTGAAGGATGTTGGTGTGGTTTTGATTGTAGATTTTGGAGATATTGGCAGCCATACTGATGTACTGTAGTTCACTTACAGGACATTAGAATAAAGGCACCAATTAGTATGATGTAAGTATGATGGTTTGATAGCTGTAATCTTTAGCTTTCTACAATCCTTGCACCTAAATTTCAGCTATTTATTTTGTAAACTTTTAAGATGTAACCCTACTTAATTTGTCCTGCCTAGATAAATTTATATTTGATTTTTGATTTGAAGGATAAAAAAATGTAGAAATAGTTATTTTCCACCATTTTTGGATTTTTATTTGAAATATTTAGTTTGACAGTCTTACTCTTTGTTGCTGCTATCACCTTTTCAATCAAAAATATATTTGTTGGGAACACTTAAATTTGAAAGCACTCCCAGCCATACCCTTGGTACCTTAGAACCTCTCTCATTTACAACCATTTCCACCAGCACAGCACGTATTAAACTAGCTGCAGTGGTGTGGTGGAGAGGCTTTACACTGTCACTCATATAGAAATCATGTCTTTTGCTGACATGAGTTTGGCTGTTGCTCTGCTGGCGTCACATGTTTTGTATCTGGTTGCTTGTTTATTTTTCCTGTGGCGTCCAGAGACAGCTTCTTCGGCATCTGTTGGTAACCTCACCTGGAAATAAAAGTCAAATCCAGAGAAACCTTACTAATCAAAGTGAAAAAGAATTAGGATAGCTGGCCAAGGTATAAATTTATCACCTTTTTTCATACTTTTTGTTGTTTTAGTTGGCACAGTGGTTCAGTATATTCTCATGTAACCTTACACATAGCACAGATAAAAAAACAAAACAAAACAAAAAAACAATTATAATCATTGATAATGACATACTTGTTACATCGGAAATACTGACAGTTTTCTGAAGGTATACCGTATTTTAGAAGTAGAAATGAAAGAAAGTGAATTATTGCATCCCTTTTAAACTGACAGAAGCAGTGAGTGCAAGTGTCCTTCTATGTCCCTCTTGTCAATCTGGGTGGTCCTTTGACAAACCGGCAGCCTGTCCAGGTCTAAGGATGTTTTAATACTTGATGTAAGAAAACTTCCCAGACATATTGAATCTATAAGTTAATGAATTGATTCAATGGCACAAATCAAATTCACAACAATAATGACGACATAAGTAGGCATCTAAAAACATAAACATCAGCTCTTGTAAGTAATGGGATTTTTTTCTTTCCTCTGACAGTTTTATGGACCATGAGTCTTTGAATAATGAAGGATTTAATCTTTTGATCCATCAATGAGTTTAGCTTTTGTAGCAGCGATTATCTAAACGGTAGCATTATTCAGTTCTCTCTGGAGAGAAGACCAAAACAGCAGCTGCACTGAGGACTATAGATTAAACATAAGTTGATATATTGGTTTTTGTATGAGTCATAAGCAAAACTTTTTTTTCTTTGCTCAAGAACATATATTTGCCTGAAGCGAGTAAGAAATCATAGCACAATCTGGCCTTTTGTTTCTGAATATCTTTGTCTGAGTTTTTGTGTTCTATTTAGTTATTTAAGCCTGCAGGAAACTGACATCACAGACTCACTTCAGAGTAGAAGTAACCAGCTTTGTGGTGTTTACATCTGCCTAACTTCACATCAGCCTATGTTGCTGTACCTCAGAAGTGTGTAGTATAAAGTAAGTACTTAAGTTTTAAGAGGCACTGAGTGAGAATGGAGTAAGAGAAGAGTGTCTGGCTCTGCCCCCTAAAACCGTCTGCTTTGAACAGAAAATTAAAGTCATGGTTAAAAAGGGAGTTTATGTTCTGTTTCCCTCTGTTTTTTTTTTTTTTTTGACAGAACGTAGACATATCAAGTCTTCAGGAAAATGGAATATGTCTCCTTTAAAAACACAAAGAAATTCTGGTTCATGTTGAAATATCAATTTTGATTTACTTTGAGCAACTATTGATTGAGTAAATCCTGGGCAGTGTCATAAAACCTCCCTGCCAGTAGGGGAAATGTATGGTTGCTTTAACTTGTTTTGAAAAAGAAATCCAAATACCGTACATACACACAGAGTGAGTGTAAAAGTTTCAGATCTCACACCAGTCTCATAAATAAAAGCATTGGACCTTAACTTGTCATATATTTAGCTTTTTAACAGTGTTGAAAACTTCTCTATTGAACAAAAACAAGAAAAGACACATTGTCTCTGTTGCACGCCTGACCAGCTTGTTCTTTGTTTTGAGGATGAGGTTACATATTTGTGTGTTTCAGCTTCTAACACATCCCCTCCACCCCCCACGAGTACGTATAGGCTCTTGAAAAGCAGTGCACCAAGCATCTGCAAAACCCCAAATCTCTAGCATTTTATCCACTCATGTGGGAATCCACCTGGCAGCGAAAAAAGCAAGCTTATCTCTGTATGAAATGCTAATGTGAATAGCCTCAGCCCTACTTTGCGGATGAGAGCACAAAGGCTTTCTCCTTGTTGTAAAACCCACCTGCTCTGCGTGTTTTAGCATGTGTGAAACGGTGAACGCTGCCAAGCCCCAATAGCCTCAGCCTGAATTTAGACTTCCCAAACACGAGGAGGACCAAGTGCTGCAGGTGATATGAATATATTACCAACCCAAATCCACCTTGTGCCTTTGTCTTTTGTTGTGTTTGGCAGAGGCAGACTTAAATCCCAGCACCATGACATTCATTCAAGCAGTGCTGAAATGTGTAATGCACTGATTAGTGTATTGATAGAATATTTGCCAACCATTATGTCACTGATTAATCAGTCCCTTATGAATGGAGCCCAACACTTGCTGCTTTTAAAGTCTGATTACTTTTTGTGTGGTTTGATTTTACTGCAAAAGGACTGCACATTTGGGTTCATTTTGTAAACACATGAAGGTTATTTTTCCATTAATCATTTGTATTAAAACGTGTTGTACTGCCTCCTTTGTGTTCAGTCTAAGCCTGTCTTTATAGTACATAGAGCAATTTTCTGCTGCGTGGATGCTTAAAAGAGGTCTATATGGCACACTGCTGTCACATTTTCCTGAGGTATTAATAACATTTATGACATGTTTTGGTCCACATACCACAGAGATACAGATTAAAATTGCTCTTTTAACTCATGTATTTATAGCTCTGTTTATAGTAGCTGGTTTTTGGGGGTGAAGTCTGTCGCTGTAACCCACCCCACCCTCCCCTGCCTTCCAAACTGGTGTTAAAACTTAACACTAACCCCTTATAAAGTACAGAAATGTGGTGTGACGGTGGGTGGAGATCAATATGACTTATTCTGTTCTGATTAGAGTATTTGATGTTTCAGTACTTTACAGATCTGAGAGAGTCCTCATAGACATCTTTTCAGAACAAGGTGGTCCCTAACAAAGTCAACTCATTAAAGTTAAAGAATTTTACATTGAAGATTTATTTCAAATACAGTACATACTCTCTGTGGACTGGCATCCCATCTGGGGCCTTTGTGAGAGGAGTTTGCTTGCTCATCCTGTGTTTGCGTGAGTTTTCTCCAGAGATTGAATATTATTGGACTCTCTAGGCACGTTTCCATTTCCTCTAGGTTTGCACAATACCAAATATCTAAAAAGAATTCCTGCAATCGAAAAGGCACTATATTCTAAAAAACTCCCAAATATCAAATAAACCTCTTTACGCTTCCAGGAGATGGTTTTTGGATGTGATGTAGGTGGTCAATCTAGAGTCATCAAAATCTAGTTTCCAGCTGTTTTTTAACCTCATTAATACAATGTACTTGTGCTATAATACTACTTAATCACTATGCATTACTGCATTACAAAAGCCACTGAATGATCATTTAAATGATCATCTGCTGCCTTCATTATATGACTATTTTCTCAACAGCAATAGTGGTAATCACAATCATTTGTCAAAGACTAAATAAGTTTTTTTTTCCCATTTTCTTCAACATTTAAATTTTATCTTTTATTGTTTTGAAGAGGAGTTTCATAGGGGAGTTTAATATGGGCTTACTTCCCATAATGCTAAGAGTTATGAGAAGCAGGCTATGCGTATTCAAAAAAGACCTGCTCTGTACTTGAACACTTTGTGATTACAGCTAGCACTTGACTGTGTCACCCCACAGTCAAGAGTCCACACCCCTAATTATACATGTATCGCCTTAGCTAATTTTGCCTTATGTGGGTAAGAAAATTAACTCCCCATGGAGTTGTCATAGATGTGAAAACTAGCTATGCAAACCATAACAGTTTTATGAATCAAGCTTTAAATGGTCTCTCTTTTTTTTTTTTTTTTTTTTTGCTGTAAAGTTGGAAATTTTAACAAGAATGTCGGTGGAGACCGACTCCCTTTTGGAGCCAGCCCCCAGTGATCAGCTGGTGAACTACAGTTTTTCCTACTTCCTGGATGGATATAACACAAAAGTTAGGATGTTGGCTCTGGGTTTTCTCTGGGTACTTTGGTTTCCCCTCATTAGTCTGCATTCCAGACTAATTAGCAATTCAGTGTTGATCTACAGAGTAAGAGTAAACGAGTGCGGTCTTTTGTTTGCAGTGCACCTCACCTGTGTGGGCAGGCATACCCCCATCCTTTCACCTGAAGACAGCTGGGGTAGACCCTGATTAAAATGAAGTGGGTCTAGATAGTGGGTGGAATGGATGGGAATTTTATCTCTTTTAAATGAGTAAAAACAACCAAAACATAGTTTTGAACTTGATTATAATCAAACCTATGTCCTTTCTAGCATAAGCACAGCAGTTACTAATCTTCAGCATTAATTGGCAGCTACTCACATAGAGGGCCACCATGGCTTCCACTGATTGGACCCTGCCTGAGGCCTGTACATGGAACCTCAGCATGAGACTCACTAACAGGCTGGAAACAAGTATACAGAGCTGTCTTGAACATGTATTTTTTATATGGTGTCAAATGTCAAACATTTTTTCTTGTTAAAAATGGGCTGTTTCAAAATGTAGTCTAAACTGGACTTTATAAATACTGTACATAAGGAAAACTGCTTGGACTGAAACTGGTCTAAATCAACCTTGGTTTTTAACGGTACCCATTAGCTCGACATCACATGGGTAATTAACATCTCATGATGGAAGCGAACAACTGAAGCTCTTTCTCAAACAAATATGGATCCCACTGATTTAAGAAAAAGAGGATGAAGAATAAATTTGTGAATGAGAAAAATTCATATTTTAAGTTAAATATAACAAAACTAAAAATGCCAATGCTCTTTCAAAAGTCCTTCAACTTTGCCATATTTCACAGGAAATGTATTGTATCCTCTGCCTAGTTAGTTGAGCTCAGCGAGATTCTGAATCAATCAAGTCAGGAACCTCCCCCAGCAAATTAAATATAATAACCACAAGTTGCAGCCTAGGATGCTGCGTTCCACCGACACTGATTATATACACTTACCTCATTACATACATAGCATGTTATAATTGCAGTAATGCATGAGTCATTGCAGTTTTGTTTGGCTGTATGTTTGCAGCAGTGAAGAACCATAAGTGTCGTTTCCCCCAGTGGCAAATTAAGACATAAAATTGTGACTCTGGCTTGAGTGATGATGTTGAGAACTTTCACTGTCTGAAAGGCTGACTCACATTATCATATTGATTTCTGCTGCAGCCTGTGAAATGTGGCCCTTGCACTAAAAAAAAAAAAAAACTCTGTTGTGACTGCAGTTATATACATAATCCTACTAAGTTTTAATTAACAGAGCAAATATACTTAAGGAAAGCCATTGTGAAGACTGGTTTATAGGAGCCAATATATCACTATAGGGTTTGGAATGATGGCAGATTTCCCAAAACTGCAGCACAGCATGACATGTATGGTTTGGTACTTTCAAGGATAGTTGCACTATATTTTTTGTACTGCTAATATTTTGTTGTATTAATCTTATATGTAGTTATTGCTGGGAGCCTTTGTGTGGCGAAGTGCAGAGATGCTTCACATATACATAATTGAAAAAAAAGGGGAATGTTGTGACGGTCTACTGGTATTAACATCTGTTCTCCTCCTGTGCTGCAGCATCATTATCAGACCTTGGGAGTTATTTGGAACACCTGGGCCATGTGTTCCTTGCTTTATTTAACTCCACCCTTCCTATAACATCATGGAGCTCTTCTCTCCCACGTCTTTTTAATTTATGTTTTGCTACCCAACATGCTCACTTACATTGTTCACTCATTCATACATGGTGACACTTCGCTACTGATTGTCAAGACAATATACAATACTGCCCTACAACTTCCTGTTCTGAATTAGCTAGCTGTTTAGTTTAGGATTATGTGGGCAATATGGCATTATTTTGGGCTAAAATGCTTTTAAGGCAAGGCCACGGTTTCACTAAAAAAAGAAAAGTAAAAAACTCATAAGCATTAACCAGACTTTATTTGTAATTACTTGTCAAACATTTAGTATCATTATTGTCCTATTAGTAGACAAAAACTAAATTTTATACTCACATTCATCACCGAAAGAAAGAGCTAATTACTCAGTAGACAATATGTATTCTCTGGTTGACATTGTCATTTATCGAGACTGCTTGTTATATCTTCTCAAACATGAAAATTTATTGCTTGTCACTATTTTGTATTTGTGTCTTACATTCACATTTGTATTTGGTTTTATTAGCATTCATTTAATGTCTTTACTTTGGCTGTTTGCCACAAAAGCAATTTGTGCATTTTGTTTTTCCATATGTCAAGTATTTTCTTTTCTTTTGCGTAAAGCTTCACTGGTGAGATCATCAGTACCTTACATCAACGGCGATAGTTGTAGCCCTCCATCCAGACATATCTCTGTCATCTGTGCTGCCTTCATCGTCTCTCCTGTGAATGTTGGGCAACAGTGCTGCACTCAGAGTGGAGCGAGAAAGAGATGATGCAAGTTGAGAAACTGTGTTATTTTTTTTTCTTGCAGTGGCCAGCAGATGGGCGCTGTCTGCTCCATCCTGGCGCTCCTGCTGGATGATGAGAGCTCAAGAATCCGGCCATTAAACACACAACAGATGGGGCATTTTCAGTCTTCTACCAAGTTCTCATTAGGCAGCCAAACAACATATAGTGGGGTTGAGGAGCGCAGGCATGTTTTCTAATTTGACACCATGGAGAAAAAAAAAGAAAAAAGAAAACACAGTAACAACATCAACAACAACATTAAAAAAAAACGCCTTTGCTAGGGTAATTAAAACTGTTAGGTTCGAACAGAAACACAGGCAGATGAAAACATCAGACATTTCCTGCTCTAATTTTGCCATCCTTTTTGCTGTGGAGCCGCGTGATATGTGGTGGCTGCAGGAAATCAAAGCTGTGGGGTTAGTACAGATGGCGTTTGGAGGCTAGTGTACTGGAAGGACAAGTTGCTGTTGACTTTGAGAGCGCTGGAGGGAGGAGATGACTGACACCAACATCCTCATATGACTCGATGGGAGTCATTATTGCAATGGGTCTAATTACCTTCATACTTAATCTGTGATTAAAAACCTACTGCTTATTTTTGTTTCAAAATGACTCACTAGTGTTGGAAAAATAAGACTGAATTATAATGTTAGAGCATTTGCTATTGCCATTTCAGTGTTTGCTTGTGTCGTACAGAGCAAGAAAACAGATACAGAATTCATTATATATATATATATATATATATATATGTGATTAATTGCAATTGCAGTGTTTTTCTTACTCTCTTGACATACAACGCCTAAGCTGAATTCATAGTCTGAAGTGCCTTTGGCAGGTGTTTTTTTTCCCCCTACAGGTCACATCTTTGTTTGAAATGTTACTCAGACTGTTTTGATGTATGTAGGCTGAAAGATTAATCACTCCCAGACGAAAGAGAGAAATGATTCTCCAATCTTCAGATCTTGATATGATAAGAGGACGAGGAAAGGGAATTGATATGCATAGAGCTGTCTCATGATTATTAGATGATCTTGAAGATGTTTCGTGCCAACTGGTGTTTGATTATTTAATGTGATTAAAGTCATATTTTTCCAGGTATTGGAATATGAACTCAAGATAACTTGGAGAGGAAAATTCTAAACATTTGTTTTGGGAAAAATATGTTGTGTTTTGGAGATAGCTGCAATTGTGTTATTAGGGTTTGGTTAAGTATTTGTCCTTAACTTGCTTGATTCTAATGTAGACTGTGACTGCTGTGGTAAAGAGAGAGCCAAACTTATAGGAAAGACTCCCTTTACAGGTCGACTTTTGTTCCTTCCTACCTCTGCTCAGAAATTGTGGATAGCCAAGAGTTTGCAAATACAGATAGCTAAAATGAGTGCCGTCCTCAAGGTGGCTGGACTGTCCGGTAGAGTAAAAGGATCAGTTGTCTTGGAGGGAATTGGAGCAGAGCAACTGCTCCTCCACATTGTGAGAAGCCAATTGAACTGTTTTAGGCATATAGTTAGGATGCTTCTTGGGCGTCTCCCTTAGGAGATGTGTTATGTTTAACTGGGAGAAGGCCCTGAGGCAGACCCAGGACATGCACATTTGGTTAGGATGTCTCAGATGAGATGTTTTGTCATGTCGAACTTGGAGAAGGCCTTTGGGCAGACCTGGGACATGCTGGAGATAAGATGTTTCCCGGCTGGTAGAGGACCCCTCAATGTCCTCCTTAAAAAGCAGGAAGAGGTGTCCACATAGAGGGAGGTATGTGCCTTCCTGCTTAGGCTTCTGCCGCTGCAACCTAACCCAAAATAAGAAGACATTATTGTATGTCAGTATGGATTTATGTGTTTAGTTTCATTACTGTTTCGCCAACTCAAGACAGATCAAGATAGATGTATCAAAATACCTTGGTTGACAGCAGAAACGACAAGTTTGGGCTTGAGACTGAAAGTTTATCTGCAGTCATGTGTTGGGACAACAGCGCCAAAACCAGATACTCAAAGACCTGTTTAGACCTTCCACTAACGTGTCCTAAGAAATTTGATCACAATTGACCAGCACCTAGCATATGTGTTTACACCTGGCATTAAAATGTGTCACCAAGTGTGTCTTCAGTGATGAGATCTGACTTCCCACTCTATTGGCAAATAAAGGCATACATCCATTCTGCTTGTAAACACTGTGTTTGTTATTATTAAAGTCCAGAGGCAGTGGTTCAGTGAAGAAGATAAACCTTGTCCTCCTACCTTTTCTTCTTAGATCACATTTAAAAGGTGGTTTAAACAGTAGTATAGTCCTGAGTCTCATTAAATGACCACAGTTATATGGGAGCACTGAGTGCAGTACCAAAGCTTTGGATCCATCCTTCAGATTGTGAGAATACCCATTTGTCTTTCATCTATATGTTTGCATATTCTAACTTTTTCAAATTGTTTTTTCTGTCTATTAGAAAAAAATGAAACCAAAGCTTGTGGAACATATTGTTGAACATAAAAAACAAAACAAAACTGTTAATGTGGCTTAGGCAGATTGAAAAAAATGTTAGTTTAAAGCCTGGTTCCATGACAATCTTCATGTGTCACTGAATGTAATTTGGGTTTTTGCAGAAATGTTATTAGGGCCACTTACCGACCATCCTGTTACTCACAGCTGGCAATGTTTCATTTTCTACTTTGTGACCAAGGCTGCATTTGTTTGCAGAGAAGTGAGATCTGATCAGCATAGGTCATTTGAGACACATTCAGAGATGCATTCTAATGCTTAACTGACAAATACTTGTTAGATCATGTGCGCTGGGTGGTAAATCCCGGTGTGAACAGAGCCTTCACTGAGACTTGATGGTGCTGACAAACCCCCCCCAAAAAGAACATATATCTTACAAACATTAGCTTAAACCAGATGGGAAATGCACTTAGACCTACTTTGTGTAGAAGAACTAACCATTAAGACTGAACATTTAAGTTTTAAATCCCTTTGTTTTTTTTTTTTTGTTTTTTTTAGTAGGATGACATTGTGGAAGTGCTGCAGTCTGTTTAGCTAAATGTCTGAATTTCTGGCATCTTTCTCCAAACTGTTTGTCTGCTTCACTCTTGTGGACCCTCCAGGCTATGCTTCATATTCAGAGTATTGAAGCTGATCAAACTAATCTGCTGTCTTTCACTAAGTCTGAGGTGGGTCACAAAAACACCCAAATGTTACACATAGTGCTGATATTTTGAGCTGGTACAGATCAATCAAAATTTCCAGTTCTGATTATAATTTGTCAGGGAAGTAGCAAATATATGCTATATGGCATTAAGCTTCAAATATCAATAACAATTGGCTATAACCCAGTGTTGTATCATTAGCATCTATATTGTAAGTTTTATTTCATTAAATTTGAAATATATGTCATTTCAGACTATCCATTAAAAAGATAGAGCAGTTGATGCCTGAGACATTTGCAAGAACAAGATGAATATTGGCACTGCAACATTCATTACTGTTTTTTGTCTGAAGAGAGCTGGGGCAGGCTCCAGCAGACCCCCGATACCCTGAAAGGGAGGATGCAGGTATAGATCGATGAATGGATGAAACATGAATTTTGAACAGTATATTGTCAAAATTCCCAGCCTTTCCCTTCTAAACACCATCAAAACCACAGGCTCAGAACACATGAATGTGGAATTGCATAACCTGTTGCTTTGATCTAGGGTAGATCATTTAATGTGCAAATCACAATATAATATACATGTGATACCCAGCAGATGAACAGAGAAGAGCTCAGCTTACTGTAAAAACCATTTCCAACTAAACAACACTATATTCCAACAGCAAGCAATGAAGTGGACACATTGCAAAAAGACAAGAATGCAGCATCCACCAGGAACTAGAATGAGAGACCTGCTGCTACATGCTATAAGCTTGCATGTTATTGGCTGAAAGAAATATCCATAAAAGATTACAATGGTGTAAGGACCACCACACTGAGACAGTCACAGCAATGGAAGAACAGCTTAAACAGCTTAAACCCCCCCATGTGCAATAGAGTACAGCGCTAGGTAAGCAATATGGTGGTAGCCAATCCAACGCCACATTTTTCTTGTCTTCATCACATCATTTAAACAACCTCATGCAAAATTCAAAAGCTGAAAGCTAAATAAGACCACTTAATAATTCAGAGATTTATAATCTGATTTGCCATTGACTTTTGAAACTATTCGTTGACTAATCAACTATCAGAATAGTTGTTAGTGGCAACCCTACAGTGTATTCAGATAGGCTAACTTTAAACCTATAATGAGCAGGGTTTTCCTCATGTTCCATCTAAGTTACAAAACATCAAATACCTTGAACCACTTGTAATTTCTTGAAAGGTAAAAAGGACATTTTTCTTTTCAACAGAAATATGACCATGACACTATCATTTGTCAGTCACTTCTGTTCCCTCAATTGACTCCTTTGAAGGACATGTCACACCAGTGTTAACTCTAGTATTACTTGTTGCTAATTCCAGCGTTTCTTTTTGTTTGTTTGTTTTGTTTGTTTGTTTTTCCTCAACTCAAATACAGACTGACTTTTCACATCCATTTTTGAGTGCCTTCTTGGTCACCGGGCTCCTACCAACAACAGGAGCCCTTCCCCAATCACCTGCATGCGTATAACATCAGTCACATGAAGTGACTATAAGTGAAAGGCGTGCACAGTGATTGCCATGGAAACAAGCAGAAAGAGCGGCAAATCGTTTCCCTCAGACTGAGTAAAATATTTACACACTTTTTTTCCACAGTGCCCTAAGCTTCCAGAGATGACAGATATTTTTTAACACCTTTTTAAAATCAGAATATAAATATGATTTTTACCAGTAAAAAGGACAAATGCTTCTTGAATTCATTATTTACTCCGACTTTACAAGTACAACATTAATCCACAAGGCTGATCAAAACTTATTTCAATCAATCAATCAATCAAACTTTATTTATAAAGCGCTTTAACACTCATAGAATGACCAAAGTGCTGTACAGGTTATGTACCTGTACAGCACTTTGGAAATAAATTTTCCAAATTTTCTGCTGGGATATAGACTGTGTCCTGTTCTTCCTCAGAAAAAAAATGGACCAGAAACAAAATCATAACATAAAACAAAGTAAAAACAATAGTGTAAAAAAATAAAAAAATTTAAAAAAGCGGGGTAGCTGGGTTAACGATTCTGCTCTCCAGTATTAAAAGCCAATATAAAAAGATAGGTTTTTAGTAAAGATTTAAAATTGTCTAGTGTCCTGGCAGACCTCACAGGAAGAGGGAGACGATTCCAAAGTTTAGGAGCTGCCACTGAAAAAGCTCTGCCTTCCCGAGTTACCAATCGAGACCTAGGAACCACCAAGAGCATCTGATCTTCAGATCTCAGAGCCCTATGAGGATGGTAACGATGCAAGAGCTCAGAAAGATAAGAAGGTGCCAGACCATGTAAACATTTAAAAGCCAGAAATAAAATTTTAAAAACAACTTTAAAAGAAACAGGCAGCCAGTGAAGAGAACGCAATAACGGGGTGATATGTTCATGCAGTCTTGTCCCCGTTAATAGACGGGCAGCTGAATTCTGGACCAGCTGGAGACGGTGAAGAAGAGACTGGTCCAACCCA
>JAOWBL010000013.1:14585194-14596548 GCA_028564865.1 Zenarchopterus dispar
ACTACTGCACTCACCTGTCTATCAAACTTAAAATTATTATCTAAAATAACCCCAAGATTCTTAATAAAAGAGTGGTTCAATCAGGTAATCCAGCAGCACTAAGCTATCCTGTGGGCAGGTCATTTATTTATTTGATTTGTGTAAAATGTAAATATCATTTGCATAGACCAAAATCTACTCAAAGTGACCGCATTATATAAAACAATAAAACATTAAATAACAGTTTTCTTTGAAGAACCATGATTATTAACGTATTTCATCCACAGGGACACAGTGTGTCCTGTAGAATAAAGCTGATATTTATACTTGCCATTGATGCTTGAGCAAAGAAGTTAAAATCCAAAGTGACTTTGCAGGAGTGTGTTAGATGGATAAAATCCTGCAGAACATCCTGTTTTTGATATGTATTTTGATAGGAAGATTTCTGGGAGATGAACTAAAAGATAGTATTTGTTGCAAGTTAATCCCATTGATGACAAAATACATCCTGAAATTGAAGACCATGTAATTCTCTACAATAGAAGATTCTGTCCTTTTTCCATTTGGGACATATTTTACTCATGCTGCCAGAAAAGAGTTTAGTAACAGACCAGGCCACTCTCTATCCATCGGCGTGGAATACATCTTTAAACTCACTGTCCGTTACAGCATATGTTAAAACTTTTTCCTGGAGAGTACTTTCTGCTTCAGCAGAGACCACAGAGACATTAAATAAATTCATGTCCATGCCTTAGGAACATTTCACAGTCCCATTTAAGTTTGATTTCCCATAAACACACATTGCAATTCAACATTTTTTTTCCTTTTAGCTGCCGCTTGTGGTTTCCCGTACTTGCTTCAGCCCTCTTGTTTACTTACTTGAGCTCTGGGAAACATTGCCCGAGAACATCAGCAACATAAACGCCTCATAAATGGGTGGAAAATATTTGTTTGTTTATTTAGGGGTGAGCTGAAATAAGTCAAGAGGCTCTTTGGCCGTGGTCATCTCTCTCCAGCAGGTCTTTTTTGTTCTGAGGATGGAACTGTTTTTTGACCCTCCTCTCTGCTGTTTGCTTTTTGACATCAACAGAAAGCTGAAACTGTGAAATCGAATGCAGTGGATGAGCTCTCAGCAGGAGGGCAAAACATCAACTATTATCGGCAGCCAACATGAGCTCATTCTCCCTTCAAAAAGACTGAACTTTTTTTTTCTACATTTCTCCTTTTCTTGCTGTCTGCCATTTTACTTTGTCTATTACTCTTTTTTAAAGAATCTCAGCTCCTGCAGCATCATCATTGGCTTTGATTGTTTCCAAAAACTGTTGCCTTGACTCCAGCTAAGGTCTCATTAAAATTAAGTTGTTTACATGACCAGTCAAATCCTTGTGGTTGAGGTTTCCACTCTTATAAATTAATAAGGAGATAGACTTGAGCCATCTCTATCTGTCTGATGAAGATGACTTATGACATTATAGGGGAGAAAAAGAAAATCTGAACTTCTGATTTCATAATCTCAGATTTCCTGAAAAACCAGTTTACCATTAGCATGCAGACTTTGAGGGGAGACTGGCGTGAACAAGGCAGCCATATATTATCTGAGCACTGTTTAGTAAAAGCTTCAGTAAACGCATGAAAACTCTTAGCTGGCTAAAGCTGGAGACAGGTCATTTTTATTTTCTCCAAATACTGCACATTAACGGAGCTTTTTGCATCCTGAGAGCCCCAGTGGCTGCGGGGGTCCCGTGAAGCTGCTAAGTTTGCATTTAGAGTAAACTGCATCAAAGCTGCAGCAAACTTGTAATATATGCATGCACTGTAGTCATGAACAAAGAAGTGAATTCACAGGAAAAAAAAAAAAAAAACCTCAAACACCACCAAAACTTTTGAGAATAGCAAACAAATATTTACATGCTTTACTGCTATTGCATACTATATTATTCAGATTTAAGGGTTTCCACATACACTAATTTCCCATTATATTTATTTAAATACATAATTTATTGCCAGTGACTCCTGTAAAGGCTATTAATATATACACAGCAAATACAGCAGAAAATAGGATAAAAACGTTGTAAAAGAAAATTAGGCGAGTCAGTTAATTCATCTAATAGCAGTGGTGGTCGAGCCTCCCACAAGCTCGAACTCAATAATTTTACACTCGCTCTTGAAGTGAAGGCCATGTGGGAGTCAGAGGAGCAAAGCAGCTTCCTGGCAGTCCTTCCTGTCGGGGTTTCCCCTCGCCTCCTTCCCCACAGCAAGTGGGCCGCTGCGGGTGGTGATGGCTAACCAGAAGCCGGTTGTCTCGGCAGCTTTTTCACTGGATGCTGAGGAAGAGGTCCAGTTCTGGAGTGAACTTCCACCTTTGAGCGGTGCTCCGAACACTGCTCTCTGCAATGCTGCAGACAAGGAAGATAAAATGACCTCCCTTTCTGAGGGAGGAGACATTAATGAGTTTGAGGAATATGAGGATCTTTTCTCAAGATTCAGAAATGATTTCCATTTCTTTCTTGTAAAAATTCCACCATTTAACATAGCTTTGTGCCGTTTAAGGCAGAAAAAAAAAAACCTTTCAATGTCAGTGTTTGTACATATTATCATGTTAACATTAAACCAACAAAAAGGTAATTTTGTAATCTTTTGCTCAGCAGGTCCTCCGATATTTCATAACACTGTCCACGTTTTACTCCTGATCAATCTCTTGCTCTCATTTTGTTTTCTATATTTTTCTTTTGTCTCTTCACCTCTCCTGCCATGATGTCCCCCATAGCTGTGTGAGTTAGTTTCATTATTGTTGATGCTGCGATGTGCAGCTGTCGCAACTGACGACCCAGACAGGAATGCAGTCACTTTAGTTGGTTATTGTGGATAGTTGGGATGAGAGATCACGTGACCTGGATGACATTGCCTAAAATAAATCTAATATTGTATTTTAATGTGCAAAGAAAGTTAAGTGTTTCAGTTGTTATTTTGTCCCATTTTTCCTGCAGACATTCCTCTACACATTTTCTGCTGGGATAGAGACTGTGTCCTGTTCTTCCTCAGCCAGGACTTTATAAAGAGTTCAGAATGTGGTTTTACAGTGTTTTAGTGAAAATGCGTGGAAGTTCTTCTTGAAATCTGCATTTGTGGATGGAAAATCTCCCTGTGCTTTTCTGTATTCATGCAGCCATCATACAAGTATAAATGAGCTTTTCCAAAGGCACTAATAGAACTGCATATAATCACAGAGCCTGACTTTTGGACTTGTTACTCATAACAGCCCGGATGGTTCCTTCTTTCATTTTCCATCCAAAGCACACAGAGCCCACACTGAGTCATTTGACACAATACACGCTTCTGCTGTCTGATGGTCCATCTCAGACACCTCAAAGCAGGAGAGAAACTACTTTTTTGTTGAAATTGTTATTTTGACTGGTTTTGAAAGTGCATTTTGGATGGCAGCTGCTCTTTCCTGTTACCAAACTGAGTTCTGCCAAAGAGTCTTTCCGGTCTTCTTACATTTATGCCTGCGAGTCCAGAAATGTCAACACCAAAGTTAACCGCTCTTTCTTGCATCATAAAGTTTTAGGTTTTGTTCTGGTGCTTGTCAAAGGTTTCTTACTAAAATCACTTGCCTGTGTGGTTATATGACCCACTGATGAATGATAGGACTCGGTGCAAAGCTGAGTGAGAGATTGAAGGTCACAGGTGTCCAGCTTACGTTTCAACTCTTACATTCCCTCCAGATTTCTTGTGAAGTTCAATATTATGCATTGTGGAAATATAAATATGCAAATGCATTACTATATTTTTTTCAGGAACATTTCTAAACATTTTAATAATTTTATCATTAATTGGTTGGTAAAAGATCATCTGCCTGTCTCTTGGTTAAGGGTGTCTTTCATGGATTCTGCTTTTGTACCAAATCATTTCACCTCTTTGAAATAGTATTTTTTAACCTCCTCATTGGCTTTAAATTGATCCCTTTCTAACCTTTTTGAGAATGTTTTGTACCCTTTACGTAGACAAATCAAATTAATAAATTAAATAAAGTTGACAAGAAGAAGCATGAAATATCTTGACTTCATACTTATTGCAAGGACATAAAAGCCAAAATGAATGCAAGCATTATTTTTTCTTCTTTTCATCATCCACATCATCCCAGCATTTTCTGATCTGGGATTGCAAGTCAAAAAAAAAGACCATCACCAACTGTGTCCTTTGAAATAGTGGCAGTATAATTGGGATTTTCAAAACTAAAATATTAATTAGCCGGAATACGGTAATCAAGCTATGGAAGATAAACTAAGCCATCAGAAATAAATAAATAAATAAATGAGCGTGTGAATGTGTTATTCTTGTACACATCCTGCCAAAAAAAAATCTGTTGCTGCCACTGTGCATAACCCATCCTGTTAAACTGTGCACATTTCCAAACCAGCCGTGGGCAGAGGCCTGCTCAGTACAATATCATCATCATAAAAAGCGAGAAATTATTTTCGTTGACAGAGCCAGATGCTGTTGATTTCATGGCTCCCTGAAATGTATTTTGCTTCGAATCAGCATGATAATCAGACAATTAGGAAACTGATTGAAGAGAGCCCCGGGAGGCTAAAGTGAAACCACTGGAAAAGATATTTTCATTCTGGAAAGTGAAATTATGTGAAGGAAAGTGTTCTTCATTGTTTTTGTATTGTATTATTAAATCAGAAAAAGGAATCCGAACCAGGAGGAAAATGATCTGAGGCAAAACCACTACACCATTGTCATTCCCTGGGGATCATGATATCCTGTTGTCAGTCGGAGAAATGGAGCAGGGAAAGCAGAATTTGGGCGTAGCTATACCTATGTAGATGAGGGCCGTCTCTCAGAATTACACATGTTTAGTGTGCGGCTGAGTATTTATCCTCCACTGCTTTAATCCAAGTCAGTGAGGAGCAGACTTCCGTTTCCCTCTCACTGCGTCGGCTGGCAGTAGGTATTACCTTTTACAACCGCTGCACAACATAACCAACAACTGTGAGCCCATTCAGCTGAACTGCATCATTTGCTGGAAGATATTCCAAACATGGGGATTAGTGAAGCGGTTCTGAGCACATCTTTATCCATATACATGTAAAAATATTCATTTTCATTAAAAAAAAAATCTGTGATTATTCATCAAAGTATGTGACAGTCAAAAGTTGCATTAATGCCTCTTTTAAGCATTTCTCTCTTCTGTTGTCACATTAATTGTAGCAGATAGACAGCAGCAGACTTTGAAGTCTGTCAGCTCCTACATCCTGGTAAATATCATATACATGTATTTATCCTCTTGATAATCCCTCAAAAGCCTGCTATTCTGCTGCAGCACTTGAATGGTAGGGTAACTGTCTGCTGTAAGGAAGCTATTTAAGACTGTGGTTCATCCTATTAATGGTAGGAGGCATAAACCTCTTCTTTTCTTTGCACTCCTTTTTAGTGTTGACTCTCAGAGGTTACTTTGTAAAAGAGGCTGTTTCTTCTTCCATTTTTCCATGTATTGTGCTGTTTTAACTATTGCATGGCTTTGAAGCACCGTGGCGACAGCTTAAAGAAAAAAGTTCCTCCATGTGCATGTGCGTGCCTTCTCTCTTTGGTCTCACATATGTGGACCTCGCTCTTTGATGTGTACTCCTGTGTCCAGTCCCAGTTACATAGTTTAGGGTAGTATTTCTAATCTGTAGGTCATGCATCCTTTTTGATATGTCATAAATGGAAGATGATTGAAAATAAGCGGGTGAAACTGATGTTTAGTTAAATGAAACCAAAAACGTTTGACAATAATGCAGAGTTCCTCTGCATGTGTCTCTTTTTGTCCCTCTCTTTTGGATTCAAGTTCCCCACACTTCACTTAACCTTGACTCAGTCTTGTTTTCCCTCTTGGACATCCTTTTGGCCAAATTTAAAAGCAACAACACAGCAGGTTTGAGGTGGCAGCTGGTCAGGGTAGTTTTAAGACACATAATATGGGATGCCAGCATAGAATTGAACATGAGACATCAAGTCAATATTCAGTTGAATCATTTGAGCTGCCTTCTGTAAGGATAGAACTCACCATCAGTGAGCAACCAGGGCAAAGAATAAAGACCATGCTCTGTCAACTGTGGTCTTTACGGAATATAGTTTTTACATTATCACAACATGAACATCAACATTTTGAGTATCAACCATCCTTCCATCCCCTTTACCAGCATTTCCCAATGCTAGTTCTCTGGACTCACTCTCCTGCCTGTTTTGGATGTTTCCCTGTTTCAGTAGAACCGATTCAAATGATTGGATCAAATCAGTTTGTCACCAAGATTTGCACAAGATTGTTAATGATCCTGTACTTTGAGCTGGGTCCGACAGATAAGGAAAACATCTAGAAATGTGCAGGGAAGTGAGTCCCGAGGATCAGGATAATGAAAACTTTGCTCCATAGCATCTTATTTCCATGGGAGGTCATAGAGGGGTCCTGTTCTGGGTGTCTTTGGGTGGAAGGACACTTTGCCAGTCCATCTCAGGTCATTGTAACCATTGTACAATTTTCTTACCTTAAATTGCAGCTGTAATGTAGACATTCTTTTAAAGGGACTTCAAAGGCTCACAGAGCTCCACTTGAATGTTCAACAATTTAAAAACTTTAACAGTGCTTCCAACTAGCCATTTTTATTTCAGCTCCACTTTCAGTACTGTACATAACATATTTTAATGGAAAAAAAAAACAACGAAAAAAAAACATAGTTTTTTTCTATTCTACTGCTTTCTGAAATTCCCTTTGGCCATACATCTTAGGGACTTAATCTCTGTCCTTATCTCAGTAAATGCATTTTTTTTCCCCATCAAAACACTTATTATTCACCATCCATGAGGCACAATCTGAGCCTTGCAGTGTGCTTCACTTGGGTTAACGCATACAAAACAAAGCTTTTTCAGTTATCTTTAATAAAGTCAAGTCATCCTTGGAGTCACACGGCCAATGCTGCACGGCTGTGATTCATGTCTCTGACCTCACAGGGCAGCATCAGTCACCAAGCAACCCTGACCTTTGAGGCTTGGGTAACCTTTTAATAGCAATGTTACTGCACTAGTCCAAAACTACATATTTTTATCATCTGCATGATGATGAAATTGCTGCAAGTGAGATTTCTCTACGCCTTTGTGCTTTATCACTGTCAGCCTTGTTGAAGTGCACATTCTCATCTGGAAGGATTTATGAGTTGCGATTTAATTGAAGGGAATTAGTGGACATTTAGCCTCTAATATCCATCAAATTAATCTCCAACTCTGCTTCTCTTTTCCTCTGCTCTCTCCTGCAGGACTTCCAGAATGGCTTCCGGGATTAACCTCTGCTCCTGGTAAAACTACCAAGAAGTTCACATCTGTTTGTCCAGCATCTCATCCTCTGGGAAATTCCATAATGTAAATGCAATTTGCCCTTTTTTAAAATTTAGGCTAAGGGCCATGAACCGTAAAGGATCTCCTAGGACCATTACTTCCACGGTTTGGATTTGATTCAGCTTTTGTTTGTTTGTTTTTTTTTCCTTTGTTTTTTTGCTGGGACCATTGCACAGGTCTGCAGCAGTGGCCTTTGGTGGCAGCTGCTGCGGCAGCGCCAGAAGGTGGACCTTGCTGCCTTGGAACACAGGGATACTTTCACGAAAGCACACGCCATCATGAGGATATCCACCACCACTTGTCTCTGTCCATTTTTGGTCTGCCTCTGCTTCATCCAGAGGTGCTACGGGACGAGCCACCATGTCCCCACCAAAGTGCCCTCCAAGATCAACCAGACCAAACTGGCCAACGGGGAGACAGAGGTGCACCACAGGCCCAAGCGGGGCTGGATCTGGAACCAATTCTTTGTTTTAGAAGAACAAATGGGACCAGATGCACAATATGTGGGAAAGGTAAGAATTTACTGAACGGACCGAAACTGTAAAGAGGATTCTTTTTATCCCAGGGAACTTATTTTTGAACAGCTTACTTAGCACTTTCCTTTCTCCTTTTGTTTACTGAGAAATGGGTTACAAAAGAACAGGCTGTTCTTCTGTGATGGAGTATAAGTTTTCCTTTTTTTAAAAAATCTTCTGATGTGGAAATTCAGGTCTCATTTATGACTGTGTGTGCATATGTGCATGTGCTTTTCCTCCTGACATCATGGCCATAAAGGCTGCCCCTCTGTGATACTGTCCAAAATGTTTTATTCTCTGTAATTAAGAACTGCCTCTCAGCACATCTGCCATATTGGGAAGCCAGCTCTTCAGTGGATTAAGTCTGAAATTGAGAAATGCCCTCTCCATCAAGCTATCTTTGAACAAAAATATTAGATTTGGTCTCTCTTTGTGAAATAAACCCAGATTTCATATTTTGGAGCAAGATAAACCACCACATTTAGAAACTGGACACCAACACAACTGGGACCAAGAATGCCAGGTGCTTTGTTTAGTAACAAACCCTCTTAGGTGTGATATAACCATTGTTTAAGAATGAGTAGTGCCCCTCATAAGTGGGAAAAACACAGTGGTAGCTGGTGTCCTACCCACTTGTGCAGTACAGTTCTTGGCTGTTGGTGGTGACTTTTCTTTTAGCTCCACAAAAAGCCATGGGGAGTTGGTTAAGTCTTCTGCTAGCAGATTGCATGCCCTTATCTCCTGAAATGTGAAAATGTGTTTCTCCGCTGCAGTGATCATTATTCTAGTCACTCAGGCACTGACTAATCCTCAACTGCACTCAGAGAAAGAGAATGAGAAAGGCAGAACGCTCCTCTGACTACACATATGTCTGTATTTAAACAAGCATTTGACGGGAAAACAGAAAGAAAAGAGGGATGATATGCTTGGACAAAAGTTGAGAGAGAAAAACACAACAGCAAACGGTACCTTCCACTCCAAATGTCTGCTTATTGAATTAAACTGAGGTTTTAGTTGCATGGCTAATTATGAGTCTGGCAGAGATGATTTTTAACGGGTCTTGTTTGCTGCAAAAATGACATATGATTTTCCACAAAAAAAAATCCCTGCATTGATGAGGCATTGTAGGCTGGCCAGCCAACTGAATTTGACTTTGATTTCCAGGGGCGGCACAAACTAGTCCAGAAGAAACTGCCTCTGGACACCTTTGGACAGGCATGCAACATATTGGAGGAATGAAACCTGTGTAGTGGCATAGAAACACTGGAGAAAAGCTATTGGTTTGGTGCATTCTGTACCAATACAAGTGCCTGTGAATGTGTAGGTTACCAGAGGCTCTTTTCCAAAGTGAAAGGGTGTGGCTTCATGTTCTGAAAAAGGTTTTTGCAGAATATCAAAAGCACCAGTTGTGCTAATTACATAAAAACAGGGTTATTCATACATTTAAGTTGTTCCCCTGCTTTGAAGTTTATGTTTGTCAGCCATTGATGCTTGTTCTGTGCTATCACTACCTCAAGGGTTTTACTTTTCCATGTGTGTGTGTTTTCTGCATGTCAATGCATGCGTGCGCGTGATGAGTGCAGCTGATGAAAGCAAAATAAACAGCTAATCCTGGGTGATAATAAAGCACTGAGAAGACACATAAACATTATTAAGGAATCAATTTGACATGCATATTTAAAGTGATGAGGTCTCCAGATGGTAAGCACAAAGAAACATTTAATTATGTGGGTTGGGACTAGCGTGCAGTGTCCTAATGTGTCCAGGAGACAGAATGACCCTTAATTAGACGAAAACTGCAGAGGCAAAGGAGGATTAATGTGCTTGGCACGTACTGTGCTGTATTGTTTTTATTTATTTATTCTTTTTTTTTTTTTTTTTGCTTGATTAAAAACTCTGGACATTAGCGAGCAGCAAATGAGCGTCTTCATCACCAACAGCCTAGATGACAATTGGGTCAGCAGAAGATGTAAAGTTTGAAACAGATACTCTGTGATAAGATAAAATGGTAAAATGTGCACAAAGGAGTCAGTTTGATACTTTGTGAGAATCAAAAATCAACAAAAGAGATTATCAAACATCAATTAGGACAAGTTAGACATCTTAAATGTATTTTTTCTTATCAATACGCTCACAAGGAAGAAAGTAACTTCTTGGAAGAAGTGAAGCGGCCAGTCTGTCAAGAACATTTTAATCCCTCTGAGGTATCCCATAATCCCTAGTGACACCTTTCTGGGGGGCTGACGCATTTGGGAAATGACAGCTTTGTGCATGACTGAGACGCAAATGGTTGGTAGGGGACAGGACTTGTCCAGATAGTAGACAGGAGACACCCCATTCTCCCAGTGGGAGGTGTGAATGTCTACATGTCAGTCAGCTCAGCGTGGTCCTTTGAAGTTGTAGGACAGGTTACAGATTGGATGGTAATTTTTAGAAGGTGATGCAAATCCTCATACCCTGAAAGAATGTGTGCTGCAGTGACTCAGGTGGAGAATGAGGTTGCATATGCATCAAAGAATCAGACTCTCGGTCACAAAAGCTTGAGCTATCACTGGCTATCAGGCTGCAACTGAATCATCCAGAAAACAGTGATATTTGACAGAATGGGTGCTTGAGACCCATCTGGGACGATGCTTCTTGTCTTATCCTACGTTCATTTGCAGACCAATGGGCTAACTTTGAACAAAAAGGTGTATAAATGTTTTATTCATATGTCTAAAAATGAATTTTGCTATGACAGAATCAGGTAACAATCTTTTTACATGTAAAGTAAGGCTCAACAGTGGTAAGAAAAAAAATTAAAAATAAAATATCATCACTCTTGCTTTGAAACAGCTCCCCGCAAATGGGAAATTTATCAGTACTAAACCATTTACGTGTTACATAAAATAACTGGAGTTGCACCAATTAATCAGTTGGTTCTAGTCATTATGCCAGCAAGACAGTCATTGACTAATCAACTCACATGGCCATCTCCTTTTTAGTGCATGAAGTGTGAAAGATACAGGCAGAGAGATGGGCGACCTAGTGAGGTACCACTAGCTCTCAGTGGTATCAGTAGCTTTACACTATCCTCTGAAAAGCTGCCAAAGATTTGTTGCAGTTCCTCAACTGACCACTAGAGGTGTGCTCCAAAAGTAAGTCAATCTCCATTGACTCCCATGTTAAAATGTTTGACTTTAATGTAGAAATAAACATATCTAAAGCGTGGTTAAAAAAAAAAAAAAGTTCTCAATCATTTGATTTCACATCCATGACAACTCTGAGGGGGGTACATTTTTGGTACCAGGCCAGGAGAGTTTATGTAAAGTGCTAAATTTATTTCTAATATGATTGACTGATTGACAGTTGATTCAGCCAGTGGCTAGAAGCTATCACTTCATCATCTGGAATTGTCATGCTACTGCGCTTGGCGAAGCAACCACCTGTTTATATTAATGCTAGAGTCATATTTGGTTTCGCTGTCAACTCAACATGTTAAAA
>JAOWBL010000013.1:14596648-14666810 GCA_028564865.1 Zenarchopterus dispar
AGTAAGTCAATCTCCATTGACTCCCATGTTAAAATGTTTGACTTTAATGTAGAAATAAACATATCTAAAGCGTGGTTCAAAAAAAAAATGTTCTCAATCATTTGATTTCACATCCATGACAACTCTGAGGGGGGTACATTTTTGGTAACAGGCCAGGAGAGTTTATGTAAAGTGCTAAATTTATTTCTAATATGATTGATTGATTGACAGTTGATTCAGCCAGTGGCTAGAAGCTATCACTTCATCATCTGGAATTGTCATGCTACTACGCTTGGCGAAGCAACCACCTGTTTATATTAATGCTAGAGTCATATTTGGTTTCGCTGTCAACTCAACATGTTAAAAGGTATTTTCTGCTGTAAACGTCTGATGGCAACTTTGCAGATGTTTAGGTGTGGATCTGCTGAAGAACCTGGAAGCAAAGCTAACTTTGATTGACAGATGGCGGGCCTATTTCCGGCTCTGCCCCGCATGAAGAAAACGGGCTCAAAACTGGTCCTCAGAAACCAGTGGGTCATGTAACATGTGTCCATTGTTTTATAGAGTTAGTGATGACACTCCACATTTTCTTCGTGTGCTACATGCAGTCATGTCAGACAATACTTCCTCCTGCACTTCCTCTATTGTATTACAGTATCATATGAACATTTATTGCTCCTTTATGAGCAGAACAAATGTGATTGTCTGTAATATATATGTTTTTTTAAATATTATATGACAACACTAATAATTTGGGGTCAAAAATGTTCATACAAATTGACATAATTGATTAATTTGACTAATCATTCCAGTACTAAACTAGTAACCACAATGTTTAAGATAAAAAAAAACCAAAAACAAAACACAATGTCACCTTGCTGAGCATGCCCAGTGCTGTGAAGCTAAGAAAAAACACAAACACACAGGCTGCAGTCTGCGCTATCATTCACTGATTGATTATGATGCTCTAGGCTGTTGATTGTAGCTCTTGGAAAGAATATCTGAATGATCCAAAAGTATAATTTGCAACTTAGACCCTTAGTAAAAGTGGAATTAGCCCAGAAAATTGCAGTTAATTGGAGCATTTCTTTAAGGTCTGACCTGCCAATACTGATTTTGGCTGACACCAATTATTTTTCTAAGCATAATAAATCAACTGGATGTATTAACTTCATCAGCAGAGAACAATAGCAGATACTCCAGGCTGTGTACTCTACCAGACTTACTTTTAGCCTCTACTCTTTATTTTTAATCTTTTTATCTGATTAACACCTAGCATGCTCAGCAAGGTGATTCTTGAAGTGATGAATTAAGTTTGTTGATCTAAACTTTTTAGTTGCTGCTTCACTCAGTCATTATTATTATTTTACCCTAGTTGTAGAAATAACTTTTTCTTTATCCTGGACTTATTATTGAAATATGTATTATTGAAAATACATATTATCTTTATTATTGAGTATATGTTTTCCAGTGACTGCATCATCATGACATATCAATTGCCTTATTTGTAGAAGTGTGCTTTTTCTGTAGAAGACCAAAGTCATCACTGGAACTGTAAATAAAAGCAAAATGTATGAGGGAAGAGGAAATCTATTCCTTTTTATATTAGGTTTAGCAAATGCTTTTATTCAAAATAACTTAAAACAGATAACGAGTAAATGAGACAAATGAACAAAACCCATTTATCCCTTGATGAATTTGTAAATTTGCATTTTCAAAATGATTTTGAAATTACATTACGTAATAATTTAATAGTTAATCAACATAATAAATCACTAATTATTAAAAAGGACTTCCTAATGAATTTACTATGGGATTTAGTAAATCTGTATTTTTATTTGCCAACTAATTAATGATGAGAAAAAAGCTTTAGCTCCATTGCAGTCCTCCATACGATATAGCAAACACAACAGAGATTAATACATTTACAAGTTTAATTCAAACTCAGAAACTAAGTCCATGTTAATGAATGTGGAAAAAAAGGCTACAACTGTTACAAGAAAGAGATTGTGGCGGGACCCAAATGCAAGAGACAATGATGGCAGGAGTACAAAATCAAAAATCCTTTAATGAAACAAAAGCGCAACACAAACAGGGATCCAATAAAACTCAAAATACTTTTACAGACAAAACTAAATCCAGGGAGACAGGCAGTATGGACCATCAGGTAGGAAGGGAAAGACAAGGCAAGATATACAAACAGGACTAACAAGACACAGGTGCAAACAATCAGGGAAGATAGGAGCAAAGGAAATCTAACTATAGCTAAATACAGGGACACAGACTTTCAAAATAAAATAGGACCTATTCAAAAACCAAACCCATGACAACAACATACTTCTCATCGTCAAGTTCCATCCTAATTACAGGCGATGGTTATATCCTGTCATTACGGCAATGCCATCCAAGGTCCATGTCCAGAAAAGTCCAGAATGTGGCGAAGTGCCTGGTTTTCAAACTACCTAGACGGGCACGTCAAAACTCTGATCATTGAGCTTCAGTGGCTACCCGTGGCTGCGCTAATAAAACACAAGTCCATGTCTCTTGCCTACTAGGTGACCTTGTAGTGCACACCTGCCTATATGAACTTGATCCTAAAGGTTTACGCCTTTTCACAAGCACCATGCTCCTTACAAGAACAAAGTCTGCCCTCTTCCTCTCCTCACACATGAACACAGCAGTCAAGATTGTTGTCTGATCTTGTTCCTCCCTAGTGGAACAAGTTATCTGCACCCACTAGAGCAGAGTCGTCCCTCTCCATGTTCAAGAAGGGATTAAACTGTCCTCTTCCAAAAACACCTTCTGTCATTAACAGCACTCCCCTTTAACTTCCTCAGTTGCATTTGAAAGTTGTCTTAGTGGCACTTTTTTTTTAAACACTTTTTTCTAAAACCTACTTCGTCATCGGCCATGTCACTATAACTTGTTTGTATTCCTTAGCTGAAGGTCGCTTTGGGTAAAGGTGTCTGCTAAATGTAATGTTCAGATTAATGGAGAACCTTGTTTGTCAGGTTAATTGGTGGTAGATTAGTGATGCACTTGCAGCCAGATGTAAGCTGTGCATTAGCCTCATCATTGACAGTATTATAAAAAAGTAGTGGATTAACCCAAGTTCGTTTTAGCCTTGGGGAGGAAAAAAAAACTAAACAAAGGGATGATTTCAGATTGCTTATTTTGTGTGACTGTTAACTGAAAATAAAATGATATTGTATTTTTGAGTACAACTACAGACTGAATTTATAAGCTTACAAACACAAAAAAGCAACATAATACAGACATTGTATTGCTTTTTGAAGTCGGCGAGTTTATAAGCTAATACTTATTGTGAAGGAATTGAAGACAGAGGCAGGGAACAGGTTTTCATCTGGAATCATATCTTGGACTCCTTTATAAATGCGGGACCAATGTGTCAACGTTCCCTTTGCTTTACTGTCCACCAACTCTTCAGGGAAATATCTGTTCAAGAAAATAGCTGACAGATGCTGCACTCATTTCACCAATAACTTTGTATATCTGTGTTTTGTTTACAATATGTTTTCGCTGAAGTCAGCGTGCTGGATCTGCAAATGATGTCGATGAAAAACCGAAACAATGAGGGGAAAGATGCAGTAAAGTTTTATAAAAAAAAAGAGCATGAGTAGCAGAGGGAGCTTATTCTCAAAAAAGCAGTTCCAGTAATGCACTGATCAAATACAAATAACACAAATAGAAAATATATTGAGGGATTTGGCCATGAACAATTGATGACCATCAAACGTCCAATGCATTTGTAGCATCGCTGCAGCAGCTGTATTTACTGTGCGAACACATTTAACAATGTAGGTTCAATACGTCGATCTCGACTTTGTTTGAGGCAATTTAAAATCAGCAGTCTTTGTTTGGACAGACTCATCAATATGTGATTTGTTCTGCCATATTCTTGATACAGTCACAGTGCACCGGCATTCACAAAACAAAAGCTGCTGAAAATAAGAAGCTGAGCAGTTTAACTAATTCAAGAGCTGCAGAAAATAGCGTGTTTGGCATCTGTGAAGGCATGGATGATTTTCAGAGTGCCTTCCTTGTTTTTTTTTTTTTTTCTTGGAGGGAATGTTGAGTATCACCACAATTAAGACTCTCAACATCATTTTCTTTCCCTTCGTGTCTTGGTTGAGAAGCCCTAAAGCTGATCTGGTGACAGTTTTACTTCCATATCATTCAAATATTACATTTTAGCAACAGTTGGAGGCAGAGCCACTATACATTAATGTCAGAGATGCTTCCAGAACTCTAATAATCTCATTACCATGCGTCAAGAAGCCAACCATCCTGCGAGGAAGACAACAACTCATTCTGCTTCTCCTGGCAGATGTCGAAATAAAGGACAACTATTAGGGCGGATCTCAGTGATGCGCATCGACGGTATGTCTTTAGCACGCCCCTCATCACTTCCTCTTGATGTATGGTCATTAGGCGGGCGTTCCATCATCACGGCTTGCTGTGACTGTTACAAATCAATCACGGAGAACGGGGCTGCTCAGGGGAGCTGATTGGGAGGGAGCGCGGCCAAAATGTGGCAATAATCAGACAATCAAGCATGCCCGTGTGAGACGTGATTAAGTCCTCTTGAGTGTAGAGTCGAGATTTAATCAAAAACAAACCCACCCACCCTCCACCCCCTTTAAAATATGAACCCGAGCCCCTGAACAATCCAGAAAGGATCATTCCTTTATTTCTCCTCTCTTCCAGCGATGTGGACGCCATTAGAGTAAACACTTGGCAACCTGATGCTCACCTTCAGCTCTCATTTAGGAATTAGCAAGGTTCGCTTTCAGAATCAACAGCATTGAAATTTGAAAAAAAAAAAAACACATGAAGGAAATGTCACAATGTCCATTTGGCGCTCTCCTGATTGCGAGAAAGGGCATCAAACAAGAGCCCACAGTTGAACACAGATTAGCCTCGCAGTCATCCTTGTAGCCTGGCTGCATCTGGGTCATAAAGAAACACGAAACTGAAGACGTGCGCAGGTTTAACTGCTGGAAAATTAATTTGAAATCACCACAGGATCAATCAGAACAAATGTTGCCAACTTAATTACCCATTTTATAGAATTCCCGCTCAATCTCTGTCTCTGCAAGGAGAACATGAAGCTGGCGTTCATTTTTTTCTCTCCCCCGTCTCTTTCTAGACTGTTCTTAATGAGTGGACGTACGAGTGGTGCAGCGGCAGCCTTTCAAGCGAGTACAAAGCAAAGAAGCTAAGCAAGGCACATACATTATGTGGATCTGTAAACTGAATACAGCTAAGTCATTATAAAAGCGCATTTACCAGTAATGCAGTCCAACAAGCAGCATACATTATCAGGATCTATACAATGAAAAAGGACAAAGCTGGTGCCGACGAAAAGTAGAGAGGTGTAATAGATCAAGGTTGAGGTGCAGATAAACTAATATTATACGTGGATGGCACCCAGTAAACCATATCACGACGAGCGCTATGAAATTAGTAAGGTTTTGTTACTCATCATTGACACTTTTGCCAGAAAGTCGATAATTTTTGTTCTTCATTTGAGATCACAGTCAGATTCCGAGTTTCTTGAGGCGACCCAAAGAAACAGAGTGTCTGTTTAAATTGCAGCATCCTCTACTCCATTTCTCTGTTTACAGCGGATGCGGGAGGCCACTCAGTCCTATATTTGTTCGGCAAACAAATCAGCGGGAGTTGTATAACTGGCATTGTGCCGATATCTAAAATAAAACTAATTTCTGCAGCGTTATATCATGTGTTTCTGGCCCATAAGCAGAGACCTTTTTATCTGTGGCTGATGACTGTTTGTGCCTGTTTTCTGGTGAAAGTTTTTCAGACATTGTGGGGTTTTTTTTTTTTTTTTTGTAAATTGTTTCGGATGAGAAAGCTGCATTAGTGAACTACAGAACTTATTGGTAATAGAATTAGCTTTCACTAATACTAATGGATCTGGATTAAAACATGTATGAGTATTGGTTGGAAAAGGCTTCACTGCTAAAACAACTGATTCGGCCACAGTAACTGAAGTAACTTTTCTCCATGTGCAGGCCCACTGCATTTAAAATCTGTTTTACTGCAAAGGCAATCCCAGCTGTAACTGAGAATCCCAACTGTGAAAAAAACAGTCTAATGTGTGTATTTGGTTTAATTCAGATATTTGTATTATCAGCTCTGACAGAACCAAGACTCGGACAGAATGAAAACAACTTTATTTGGGACTGCCCGCGTCGGTAAAGTTCTCGTTAAGTGAGCTACTCACAGCGGTGCGCTGTGACGTCTCGGACCCACACCAGAGGAGAACTGTCCGGTCTCTGCATCTTTATCTGGACCTTTGATCTTCAGCCACAGCATGGATGCTTTTTCTCTTGCTTTTTTTTTTCAGAAATCTGACTTTTAGTTCCTGCTTTTTTTTTTACTTTGAGTTTTTTCTTTTCAAACTCCCAGTCACATTCATTATTGAAGAGTTTAGTAGCAGCAGCTTTGGAAGCTATCATCATCATCATCAAAAAAAAAAAAAAAAAAAAAAAGGACTTGTAAACACTGGTGAAATATTTTTCATTTAAGCAAGACTTATTCTGTGGAAATGAAAAGCACACAGGCAAGGCAAGGGCATTTAGTTTTGTAGTGAATTTCATACAAAACACCGGTATTAGGATTAAAATGATTGGGATTTTTTTTTGTAAGTCAGCAATTGCAGGTTAAAATATCAAAAATGAGCACACATAGGTGCACTGGCAGTGTTTTTGAGACTTTTTGCTGTTCAATCCTGTAATTATTGTGATGATCGAATTCAGGTTTATTTTCTTCATAACCCAGGAGAGGAAAAGGACAAAAATCCTCCTGGATGAGCTGTATCTCCAGGAATGTCCTTCATTTGCTCCCATGTTGTTTGATAAATATATACTGTCAATAGATGCAAAATGAGAAAGTGACTGCTCCCCAGATCAGTATTTCAGTCGTAGGGACACAGTTACTGGGAACCCAGAGGCTCATTTAGCATCTCCTGAAAGAAGTACGCTGGCATGTAGTGGCATTCCCTTGGAGTGCTTGCGCCATCATGTCTTCGGGCCTCTGATGCCGCTGATTGCTCTTAACCCCTCACAAATGCATTTCCAGCTGCAAGCCATATGTTAGTCCTTTCACTACTCTTTAATAAAGTCAGCAATCGTAAAGAAAGATAAACATGATCTGTTGTTTTGATGCCCCGTGGATGAAATGGATTTCTCAAAGTCTTTGTGGAGAGATGACAGTTGCAGAGTCTCAGAGGTTATATATCACAGCCACCATAAAACCCGGGGCTTTTCTGATCAGCTTGTGTGAAAGATTCAGATAAATTGCCATTTATTATTTACTGCATGGCTTTGACACTGCAGTGGTTTTCTTTCTGTCTTCCACGATTGAACACATCGTTCTGATAGCATTTCTGGTGATTTAAACAAACTGACACTATTTGCAGCAGTGTCTGCACAGAAAAATGTATTGTTTTATTTACTTTTTTTTTGGAGCAGTTTAAAAGAAAACTTCAAAATGTTACTTTGAAAAATAATTCATAGAAGGAGTTGTCTGAAACATAAATGATCCCTTCAATATTGTACAAAAAAGTTACAAATTCAGTTGGTGTAATTTGACTAATTTCTAGTTGGATTTTTTCTTTTCAATTTAGAAGAAAGAAAAGCATTTCAAGACCATAATTTTCACAAATGTTTCAAACTGAAAGTCTTTAGAAACATTTTCAGATGAGTGTGTCACGACTGATATGTAGAATATCCGTGAAATGCCACATATAAGCCAGATGAAGGCAATCCCCACTAACACCCTGTATGAGAACTCTTGAATGAAATCTACACGTTTCTACCATCATTAAACCGCCAACCCAATTCCGATTTTTTCAGCAAATACAGATTGCATCGATAGATTTTCGGGTAGTTTTAACAGCCGAAAGCCACAACAAATGGATTTTTTTTCCCAAATCTGATTCAAAGCCCATCCAGATGCGGTTTCAAATGAGATTTTTGCAGATGGATTTCCGTCCATATGCCACGACAACTCCCGTCTTCTCAGATAAAATGTTTAACCAATCCAGAAGATCAGATTCAAATCACATATGCTAAAAATTTGATTTTTCCAGTTTGAACATTCCTTTACATGCAGTGAAAAACAAATGAAGAATTAAAATACACATGACTAGTAATAATCAATTATGGAGTAATGAAAGACAAGTATGTGAATGTATTAATGTTTTCTACCATCAAGAAATTTACTAACTTTATTTAAAAGACTGATGTCAATAAAGATCAACAAAAGCTATTAAAAGGGAAAATCCTTGGATGTGTTGAAGTTTGAGTGAAAGGTTGAGGTTGTAAACTAATGTTTAGAAAAGATGAATGAGTTTGTAGTCATAGAAGGAGGATCAAGAGTTTATAGTTATAGATTAAGATTTCATCCTGTATAATTCAGATTTATGTTTTTTAAATTGTTAACTAAAGTGCTATTACACAAACTAAGAAAGCAGAGATGGTCGTCTGACATAAACCTTGTTGGAATTTGTTGGGTCTGACTGGACTGGGATAACTTTATCATAAAACAGCCTAGATGAAGAGGAAGTCCTTTCAGCAACTTTAAATTGAAGGGACTCGGGAGAGTTATACTTTCATGATAATATGAAAACAAAGTTAATCATTTATTATTTATGATTGAACCCTACTAAGTGTACTCTTACTCTAATAAAGACATCCAAGCATAACGTTTGAAGTTTTACTTCATAAGTCATTTCAGGGCATATCTTTAATATCAGGGGGAGAATTTACAACTTCTTATTAAGAAGCTCTTGGCGACAGTTGGAGGAATTTTGACTGTTAACAAGCAGTAAGTATATGCATACTTATGATTAGTGGTACCTTGAAAGTTCAGGAACGTATTAATGATTAAAAATGTAACACCGCTATGTGCCTCACGTGTTTCTAAATGCTGGAAGCATCTATGGTGACATCTCATTGTGGACCATCCTAGAGTGTTTTGGAGGCTCAAGGATAATGGAGATGATCAGCTAACATGTCATGAACACCTGTAAATCATTCAAAAAGACTAATTTGTGACCTTTTAAGCCTTCTGGAGCGATATTGTTTCACTCTCTGCTGCAGCCTGAAACTTCTGGGCTTTCAGCCTGTGATGTTTGTGTAATGGCTCACAACCTGTTGACACTTTTATCACCCATATATTTTAGGAGCTGATAGTCACCAGATGCATCATTGCTTCACTTTTTGCAGCGCGTGATTTATTGGATCCTGCAAAAGAAGTCAATGGCTAAATTAGCTCTCTGACCGGAGGCAAAATTACATTTATGAGGTGGAGAGGAGGGTTAGGGTTCCGCTGGACAGAAGTGGATATATACGCTCGAAGATGATGTAGTATTGGACTGCTGTTAAGTAATAACTCCAATTTTCTGCATTTAAATCATGAATTTATTGATAAGAATTGACGATTTAAGAGTAGCCAGCAGTGAAACAGTATTTCTAAACCTCTAAATTCTGACTCTAAATTTAAAGAGAGAAAGAGTCATGAGCCGGACTATGTCAGCAGATTATTATGCTCCACACTTGCCACTTATCTGCAAATCAATAATATATGTTTTTGTTTACACTATTTAGATTGTGTTTTATATAAATGAAATACAGTTGTTACTGAACTACCTGATTCCTCAGGCTTATTTACCTATTTATAGACTTGATATCTAAACTTATTTGTGGTATCAACATCAGCTTTCTGACTGGAAATGCATTTAATGGTTCAGGTTTCGATTAAATTTGGCCCTCAGACCTCGACAAATAAATTTGTTAATCATCTGCTGGAATTCCCTCCCGTTTTGATGTGTGTCAGTATTGCTGGAATCTTACCTAATTCAATGAGCTTTTTCACTGCAAATGTGTCTGAATCCACTTAGTGGGTATATTGGATTAATATAGCCAAAAAATTTAAAAAAAAAAAAAAAGTTTGTGAATGCTTTGGAATTTACAGATTTTCTGTATCAGCTTCCTATGAAATGTGACTTTGTCTTCATCTAAGTCACAATACCAGAAGAAACAAAACAAAATTTAGAGACATAGACACTGCCTGTTGAGAGACTTGTGTGGTGGACTCATGAACAGAGATGTTTGATGGTTCTGCTGATGTCATCATTCTTTTCTGTTACTAGCAATTATTCTTTACTTCATTGAAGATTTTGCACTGTCTCTGTCACCTGGGCCAGTGACCAACCACTAAGAATTACCACAGTACCAAACTGGACCAATGGCTATGTAAAAAAGTTTGAGATGACTTTGTATCCCTTGCCATGCCTGTGTGGATCAGCTGTTCTTCATTGTCCAGTAGGCCTTCAGAGATGTCCCTTTATTGACCCATCGTTCACATCGACAGTCACTTCTCTTGAACAGCAAGTTAAAACTGTTCGATTAAAATAGTTCTAAACTACACCTTCAAACTCATTTCACTTATGGGACCTTCAATTTGCTTTTGCTGAAGCAACTAGCCTGTGGGTTCACTTACTTTTCCTTCCAAGACTGATTGTTGAATAGGTGTAAAAACACAAAAAATTACAACTGTACTGTTTGTTACATTTTTGTACATTATTGTGCCCTGGGTGAGGATCTGATCACGGTGGTATATTAGTGGTATATTGGTGGTATATTAATGCAGAAAAGAAGAAATTTCTTATTGTTCATATTATTTTTGTACTACTCAGTTGTTGGATCTAACAGCACAGGTGTCTTATATAGATTTAACATAATAATTTTAACATTGTCATTAATTATATGACACATTTCAGAAAAGGCACATGCAGTGAGGCCTTGTCAACACTGGCTGCAGACTATAACTCTCAGTGCATCAGATAGTGGTCTATAATGATGTATGGCCTCTATATTTAGCTTACTGAGAGAGAAGAGCATTTTGTCCTCACTTTTTGTCTGCTGTGTGGCGGTGTCCCACTTCTGATAAGGCTTTGATACTTCCCAGCAGAGTCGTAAATGTGAGGTGAGTTATTAACATTAAGCTCATTCGAAAAACACTATCGCATAAGCTACAAAAATAAGACACGATGATGTTTATGGCTCATAAATTCAATTTATATGTGAACCTTGATGAATCCCACTTTGTTGTGTTATAGCCAGCAGACCCAATATCAGGTGGTTGTTATGTTCCATCAGTTTTAAGTGCTTTTGCTTGTACAGATGCAACAGTATGGCAAGCTTTGTAGTAATTCTGTTGTAATGTTTCTTTGAGAGCCTCATTGCTTCGGCATGCATTCCACTTGATGGGTGCTGGTGAGACAAATTTAGACCACACTCTTGCTCGGTGCTGAGTATTTCACTTCTTAGTAGCCAAATGCTTTTGATTATGTATATGCCTCCCCCAGATCTTAAAGGAATACTCAAACATTTTCAGCTTTTTTGCCATCAACTCCAGAGTATGATCAAGTGGTATATATGTACGGTGGTCCTGCATCTATCATGGGGTTAGGTTTCAGAACCCCCCATGATAGATGAAAATTCACGAAGTAGCAATCATATATTTATTTTTATTCATAAATATTTATAAATCCTCCCCACACTCTTGTAAACCTTTACCAGACTTTTGCAAACACTTCCTCTGCTCTTAAAAACTTTCTACACTCTTAATCTAAGTAATTTGAACACCATAAAATGATGAAGATGATGATGAATTAGCTGTGCAGTACTGATGGCGATGAGATGAATGTACTACATGACCATGAAGAGGATTTTAGTTCTTCTGAAGTCGCCACTTCATCAGATGGTGCAGTAGCTTCGCCCCCATCTGTAACTTCTGTTTTCGCTAAAGGCATAGGTGTAACTTCTTCTGAGTGAAGAACATGGTTATGGGAAGTTGATGGCTCTGCTTTTCTTCTGGGCAGGAAGGTTTTTATAAACCGACATGTCACCTTTGATTGTATTTGTATTTCACCTCCCATCCATTAGCCAGTCGTGGTCTAGCGGAAAATCCGCTATGCAAAATGAAATATATACAATTTAAAAGTCTGAGATACAATGAGACCATGAAAAGCGAACTGCGATATGGCAAGGGATGACCATGCACCACTCTCTCTGTGTATTGAGTAACCCAGTCTGAAAAAGCCTCATTAATCTGAGCACCGTTAGTTAAAGTGATTACAACACTGAGCCTAATAGACAAAGGAAACATTCAAATAAATCAAACATGTTCTTAATTACATGTTATACCATGTACATTCTCCTTGTGCAGAAATAACTACATCTGCGTTACTAGAGCAGTAAAATATCAAAGCCCATTCCCAAAATGTCCCAAAAAAGTAGCCTACCCCGGTTTGGAAGAAATTTGTCCCTCTCAAGGCTAAATGTTGTCACAGATATCCAGAAGTGCGTAAGGAAAAGCATGTTGTGTCATCTTATGCTGTGTCTCTGCTAACACCAGTTCAAAATGTTACAACAGTAGACTCATCTGTGTCCCAGTAAATGAGCCAGTTATGATTTATTACTTTAAAATTGAAGCCATTTAACTTGGATACAAAAAGTCAGTTTTACTCATAGCATACCACTTTGAATTATTGTTTTTATTTTGTTATTTTCTCTCACTCTCAACGTTTTGGATCTTGGTAAAAAATGTTCCGTTCCCACATAGATATGGATATTATGTTTCCCATGCTTTTTTTGTATGTAAACTATTGTAGGAGAAGGAGAAACTCATTATCTCCAAACCGAGTATGATTTATTTATTCAATGCAAAAATGTGTATCAGAAGTTCTCCAGCGACTTGAATTAATCTTGTTTGAAATGAGACTGTGGTGTGCTTTGGAATTCAAAGTTGTTTTTATGGCTCACAGCTGGAGCATCTACAAATATGAAATACAAAAATGCCACCAGTATGTAGCTAAAAATTCACAAACTTCAAAAATGGACTTTTCTGTAATACTCAACTGTGACATTTCCACTGGGAAAGAAGAAAAAAATCTGTTTCCTAAAATCTTTTATTCATGTGCAGAAATGAAGTTGTTTAAAATGATGAACTTGAGCGCATTGTGAAATTTATTGATAAATTTTTCGAACTGTAACCCAGCTGAGCTGTTGGCATGAAAGTCTTAATCCTCTTGGCATCAATTATGACTCAACCAATGGTTTGCTCTGTGCTTAGTCCTCTGAGTTCTGATGGGAAAAAAGGGAAGGCTTCTCCATCTTTAACCATCTTGTAAGGATTTCCTCCAAACCATTAATCTCTAAAGATCCATTTCTTTGGGGATGCTTGAGTATAGTTAAGCCTGCAGGAGGAATATTGAATAATCTGATGTCTGAGTAAGATGTTGGAGTTTTCGGAGAATGGTATTGAGTTTACAGACCACCATGGAGAGAAGTAGTGACCAAAGCTTTTAGACTTGTATCACTATACATGTCCCAACTATGTTTGTTTTTTAGATTCCTTCTCAAAAATTACGTGTTTAAATTAAAATCAATATATCTCAGCAACTGCGTGTGTATACATATCATCAGAACAGAGTAAATGAAAATGAAAAATAGCAAAGATAATTTTATCCCCATCTGAAAAATATGTTTACATTTTTAGCAATAATGTTTTCTCAAAGGCTTGAATCAAGGCAGCTGGACTTCCATTTCCTGGTTCTGGAAGACAGTTCATCTACATCCAAAAGGCATCCTCAGTTCAACCTAAACCCTCTACAAATCCATTCCAAAATCTCACATATCATCTGAGCTTTAAATGTAGCAAGATTTCATTTATTATTGTGTAACATTTTTGAGAGGTCTTAGAAGAAGGTTAGATGCACTTTTCAGAGAATTGATTTTAGCACACCTAAGCATGCTTATGATCTTTATATATATATATATATATATATATATAAAGAGGAGAGAGAGAGAAAATATTTGGTTAAGCTCTTAATTAGTAGTCTGGCTTTTTTTCCTTTGCTCTTGTAGCCTTTATTTTGAAAGTGGGTTGGCTGGAAACTTAGAGGAAGAGGGAAGACATGCAGCAAAGCATCACAGGTCGGGGTCCAAACCTGTGCTACCTGCACAAGGATGATAGCCTCTGCATAAGGTGCACCCATTCAACCCACTGAGCTATCTGGGGCCCGGTAGTTCGGCTTTGAACACTCTTTACCTATAACAGACAGAATGAGTTAAAATCACCTTTATCTCTCACAGACACTTGAAATTACTTGAATTAAGTGGAGTTTTGCACTAGAATATTTGTGATGCATTTATGTTGTTCAGCATCAACATTTACCTTGTGGGAAGAAAACCAAACATTAAATGAAGTGCAGAAAAAACATGTAAAGTAAGACAGAATTCAGAGTTGTGCTGTAAAAAGTGAATTTGACTTTTGTTCTTTGTTTACTAGCTCAGTGAATTTTTGTCAGAGTGGCCATCCTAATCACTTGTAATCTCTGCAGTCAGCGCTGTGGTAGCAGCCATTTAAAATAAATTATTATTAATGTTGGTCAGGTTAAGTATAAAGCACATTAAAGTGTACCTCTACTGGTACATAGTGGTATTAGAAGATGTGCTGCAGCATTAGTTGTGCTGCAGCACATCTTCAGCATTAGATGTGCTGCAGTTGAGGGACTATTTTGTAAACACAACAGCCTTTGTTACTTTCTGGTAAGAAGTGGTATTTCTCTGTAAAGTGGCTTTAAAGTTGATTGTTTGGTGGGATGCATGTGTATATCGTATCATTGTTTTTAGAACAAAAACCAGCTTGAATGGTCTCAGTGTTGTTATGAAGAGGATACAAATGAAGCCCAGACTCTTACTTCCATATGGAGCTGAGATTGGTTGATTAATCCAGTAATCAAAAACTGAGAAATTCCCATCACACTTTTCATCCCCATGACTCACGTGGCTCAATTTTCCATGTGAAGGATTTTATGACTGTCTGAGTTTTATGATTACATTGGATTGATTTTTAAGATGACATTACAGCGTTATTACTGAGATACTAAATCGATGTGCTTCTTTATATCTTTCACTTGTAGCTATTCTACAGCAGTGCATTGTGTTTATTGTTAATTTGAAACCTTGAAACAAATCAGCTATGAGAAGAGGTGTCAGCAGCATTCTCTGTGTGTCCTTACACCCTCTGTCTGCTTTTCCTTGCAGCTTCACTCAAACTCGGATAAAGGCGATGGATCTGTCAGGTATATTCTGAGCGGAGAAGGAGCTGGGACTATATTCATCATCGATGAAGTCACAGGAGATATTCATGCTACTAAGAGCCTGGATCGGGAACGGAAAACACATTATGTCCTGCATGCACAAGCCTTGGACCGCTACACAGAGGAGGCCCTGGAACCAAAGTCGGAATTCATCATCAAAGTGCAAGACATCAATGACAATGCACCTAAATTTCCAGATGGACCCTTTGTAGCTACGGTGCCGGAGATGTCCGAAGTGGGTGAGTAGCGCTTGAACTCTACCTTCAAGTGATCGACAGTAGCAGTCGGACTTTTTTTGAATAGTTTGAAACTTGAGTGCTTTATGTCTTGCTTTTCATTTTGATATTAGCCATGGTTATAATACCATTTTTGCCTGAGGTAAACAGGAAAAATATCATGCGAGGACCTCTGACTTTTCCCTCAGTGTGGGATCTGAAAAGACTCATAACTAAATGCCGCAGCAAAAGAGATTGTATTCGTATGAAGAACTGCAATCAAACATTTATTACCCTGTGCTACTTTCTGGCTTGACCTCTGAAATAATGTCCTGCAGTATGTTTGATCTTCTTAAGCCAGCCAAGTCCTCTTTTTCCACTTGTTTTTTTTTCCCTCTGGTTGCTGTGATGGTTTCCTTCCCAGATGGGCAGGACTTCATAAAGTACTCAATAGTGCCTCGACAGCAATCCCCGCCATCTGGACTATGGAGTCCTTTACATCACAGAGGAGAGTAAAGCCTCCATCCACCTCCGCTGAGACAGCTACTCCCGGCGTGGCCAGTGTCACGTGACCAACATCTATGTTTTATTTCTTTGTTCTCCCGTTCTGTTTTTAGCTCAAAAGCCACCCTTTTCCCCGAGTTCAGCGGATCCTGCCTCACGGCGCAATATCTTAAAAGGATGTGTAGGTTGTCCTAACAGCAACCCAACCGCCGTCAGAGTGATTTTCCTTCAAGATATATTATAAGATAGCGGTACTGTGGCTGTGACAGTTTGCTGCAAACCTCCCGTTTATTTCTGTCTGTACAAAATAACCACCTGAGAAGAAGAAGAAATATCTTGGGCTGAAAATAAACAGCTTCAACAAACCTCTGAAGAGGTGGGGAATGATTAAATATGCAGTCCTCGTTAGACTTGAAGAGGCATTCTTTTAAGAAAAAAAAAGAAACAGTTAATATCTCCCTGGTTGCATTTGTGAATATTTATGAACAGACAGGACTGACACACAAACACACACCTTTCCTCATTAATTCACTTGTTTTGTCACATGCACATTGCATAATTGCCACATAATAATACTACATCTTGAGGTTCAGCTTCAGTTAAATAAATGTTTGGTTTCTATAAAGAGGGAAAAAAAATTCACATCTTTGACCAGCAGTAAATGCAGTTGACTACTTGATCTTCCAATCTAAGTGAATGTATTTTGGGTGAATCAAGATGTTCTTGCAGGACTAATCTCTGTATTACCATTCTTCATTTTGGCCTAATGAGACTACTTAAGTTAAAGTTTTGCTGCAAACTTTATTACAGGTTGCTTGAAGAGAATCAATCACCATTGATGACCCAAGAGAGGAAATCAAGAACTGTGAAGGGGAAAATGATTATCCATTTTTTTCCACACCTCCCCCTTTGCTCATGTCCATTAATTCCTCCTGGGTTGGGCGTCCGCTGCATCAAATCGGCTGTAACAATCAACTGTCCTCACACTCCAGAGCACTAATCCCTTCAACATTTGTCAATACTGAGGCTCCTGAGTATAGGAAGGGGCTGTCTCGGAGAGTGGCGGCTAATTGGTTGTGATGTTCTTTTTCCTGTCTTAATTGATTAGCTGGGTACAGGCCAGGTAGCTCAGCTGCCTCCTCCCACCGACTTGTTGGTACAATCGTGTGTTTTGATTCGGCGTGAGAAGAATAGTAACTTTCCCAAATGAGCTGCCTTTATATGTGAAAACTAGCAAGAGTTTATCCTTTTAAACATTTGCCTGCTGGGAAAAAGATACTAATTTAAAACCCAGGAGCTCACCTTTTCCAATAAATGTATGTTTTGGGAGTTATGTTTTGCAGAATTACACACAAGATTGTCTGTTGTTGGTTATGATGAAGTCTTGCTAAAATTTCACTTCTACGTAGAGTTTTTGCGGCTTTTTTTCTTGCTCAAACCAGATGAAAATTAAAACAAATTGTTTTGACTCATGCTAAGAGAGGAAGAAGAGACACTGTAATCTGTTTTCTTCTTCTAATTCACTTTTAAAAGTGAATTATTTGTTGTGGCTGTAGCACCGAGTCTCCTGAGAGATGGATGGATTGAAACTTAGACTAGGTGACGAAAGTGAATGTAAAAATCTGACTGTGGATATGAAAGAATGATCTGTATATGCTAAAACGGTTGTAACTTATTATTTGCATTTGATCTATCTATCATTGTTAAGAAGACCTTAATCAAAGACTGAACCCACATCGAGATACAATCGTTGTCCCCAAATTTATTGGTAAATGTCCCTGACATTTACAGTATTTTTAATCTCATCTTGATCACATGATCACAGGCAACATGAGGGTTCATTGACTTCCCCAAACTCGATGAATATTGATTAAGTAGCCCCTAATTTTACATTAATTTGTTGCTTTATATAATTTTACTTGATGTGACAAAAAAAATACAATTAAAAAAAAATCAATTCCCCCTACAGTTGTCATGGAAGTGAAATCTAGCTATAGAGACTTTTTTTTTTCAAACCAGGCTGTAAATATGTTTATTTTTACTCCAATGTTTTGAACATGAGGTTCAGTGGAGACTGCTTGACTTTTGCAGCCTCTCCTAGTGGTCAGTGGTGGAACTGCAACCCCTTTCTGCTGCATGGGACTTATCCTGGAAGTGGGAATGTTGCCCCTTCCGTACAAGCATGGCTGGACCCAGTAAAGGGATGCTCCGAGGAGGATGGAATTGATTAGGTTTTATTTTAGAGAATAGAAGATTTTCCAAATAACTTAGAGATTCTCGGTTGTTTATGAGATACTTTTGTCATATTTTGTCATCATAAATCATAGGGGAAATTTTTATGTGGTAAGCACAGAATAATTTAAAAAACCTTCCAAGATTCCCAGCAGAGTTCTGCTTTCCTTGTAAAGTGTATTATAATTATTATTTTACGATAATATAAGGCTAATACATACACATAGGTGCTTAAGTTTAATGAGTACATTTAGACTTTTGATGTCATCCTTTAAATAGCTTAGAATAGAGTGTGTTATACACATCTAGTTCTTAAACACTTAAACTGAAGTGCATTGCAAACAAAGCCGAGCACTCTGAATAGTCTTTCAAGAGTGTATGAGTGCATTAACACTCTATAAATACACGCAACATGAGCATGATACTCCAGTTTCAACCACACACACACACACACACACACACACACACTAAAGTTGTTATTTCTGATTCATAATTGATTATGCTGTGAAAGAAAATATTTATCATACAAGGTCTAAGATGAGGTTTTTCTTGTATGTGCCAGTGGCATTCAACAACTCAAAGTTAAATCATATACAGCGCAAGTAGTTTTTATTTTGTTTTTAGTACCAGGTCACCTTTTGAAAGTATTCATAAAATTGAAACAAATCCAGATAATTCCCACGAAGCTTGTAGCCGCAAGGCTGACAGCATCTCAGAGTGCACGAGCATGCTGTGAGGTACACGCTTCTTTATAGCTGACATCACTCTCTACTTCACCTGGTCTCGAAGGAAAAATAAATCATATCTGAGGAGATTCTCAATGTGTTTAATTTCCAAAAAGACGACAACAAAGCGAACGTCCAGAGTACGTCCATATCTATATTCATACAACAGTCCTCATATACACACCAGCATATTTAATAATCCTGTCGTGCAATTATGATGCACTCATCTTGCAATTATTATGGGTCAGTGAAGCCTGTAATGCCGTTTGAGTAACACTTGAAGTGTTAAATTGAACAACATCAGCTTTTATACTGAATTGCCAAACAAAAGTGACGATCATTCTAAGTTTTCAAATCATTTGTGTTTGTTTTTTTCATCTTAACCAACTGAAAAGTCCAGTTACTGGGATTCTTAAACTGGACCCTGTCCGTGCATGTGGCACAACTCTTTTACACTGCAGCCAGTTCTTATGCATCAGCTGTAAATTTTTTTTCCACACGTCACTTATATTGTGATTACATAATGACAACCTGTTGGCTAAGTAGCCAAGTAACGTAACATATCCATATATATTTGTTTTGCAGAGGAATTTGTCCAGTATGTGACCTCAGATGAGGAATATGGTTTGAACCCAAATGCAGAGGTGATCTAGAATAATTAACAACAAAAATCCATGACATTTAGGCAAGAATGCTGAATAATAAAACTAAGATCAATATACACACTGAAGAGATAAGATAATCTTTACTATTGCCAGTACATATCTTATGAAACTTGTCCTCTGCTTTTAACCCATCACTAGTTACACTAGGAGCAGTGGGCTGCTGCAGCACCCGGGGAGCAGTTGGGGGTTAAGAGCATTGTTCAGGGACCTCTGTTAACCCAGGGGATTGAACCTGGGTCCGCCAGGCCTAAACCCACCCCTGTAACCACTAGATGACTACTCCCCTACCACCAAAGGTGGGTTGTAGAATTCCAATGAAGTTCCCAGAACCAGAAGATCTAAGCAAAACATACCAGAACCCATAACATGGGAAAGTGATTATGTGCATCAGGACCCTTGGTAATTAGCTCCCCATTTCTTTAAATAAAGTGACTCTTCTCACAACTGCAAATATTTGTCCAGCATTTTAAGTATCCCTCCATGTCCATCCCTGTAATCTCACATTGAGATTCTGTGCACAGCATTTCTTCTTGGATCTAAATGTACCAGGCATGGTTGCTAGGCGATAACTAACGTAAAGCCACTGCAGACTTGCACATCAGTGTACTTGTATTAAATTTGAAAGCCTCATTCGAGAGAAAGCAGCTATCAAGGAAATAATTTGTGCTGTGTTCATTCTTTTTTTTTTTTTAGGCACCTCTGTGTTGCAAGTCACAGCGTCTGATGCCGATGACCCCACCTATGGGAGCAGCGCCAAAATAGTCTACAGTATCCTACAAGGACAGCCATATTTCTCTGTCGACCCCAAAACAGGTGCGGTATCACTGCATGCTTGAGAAAAAATGTTTCAGAGTCAGCACCCATGCACTCGCAAGTAACGTAACTTGAACCATAAACTGGAGTTATGACTTGTTGATCTCCTGAAATGATGGATCCGTCATGCTTTAGAAGTCTTCTCGCAGTGAACACACTGCTCTGTTGTTGCAGGGTGTTTGACGACATAAAAGCCAAAAACAAGCAACTGCTACATTATCAAGTGTGCAGACATCCCTTTGTAAGTAAATCCTCCAGAGTTTAAAGGAGACATTCATGCAGACGTCCTCAGAAAGTTCTCCTGTTTTGTTTGGGAGGCCTCTTCTAGACTCTATTAAATGTTAATAAGCTAAAGTACAAGAGTTATAACTTTTACATAACCTCTGTTTATCACACGGAAGTTGTGTTTCCTGTAGGTGCTGATGTGTCTTCGGTCCATGATGCTTGCCTCGTCTCCTGCTGCTGTTGTCGGTTAACATCAACAGCAATTCTCTTTTATGATTTCATTCGTTGCCATCTGCAGTAGCCATTGATCCATTTGAGGTTTTGCCAGCCATGTAAAACATAAAGTCTGTGCTGAAATAAGCAACAAATAAATCCCTAAACATTTTGAATTTACATCAAGGGTAGAGGCAGGTGGGGATTGATGGGAGGCTTTCACTGTGGTGCGGTGAGGCTGAAACAATGCAGATTTTTCTGTACAAGATCTAAGCCATCTCATGCAGAATTGCAGATCCGCTCTATCAAACAAACTGAAGGCGATCTATTTGAAATCATTATTTTGACTGTGAAGAACGATTAGTGTCCAGTGATTTCCTTTTTATTATCTCATAAACTGTGGGTTCTTGGACTGATCAGATGGCCTTCTTTGCCGGCTCTGACTCGGCATCCTGTCTGCATTGTAATTGGGCGTGGGGCGTGCAGAGGATAGGGATGTGATCTAAGGCCCAGCCGCCTGCAATCTCCACACGGCGCTTTTCCGCCCACACATATTAATTCGTACAAGTGTGCTGTTGTTTTTGCCACTGGCAAACCACCCACTTCCATAAAATTAGGACAAGGACCCCAAGTGGTCAGTGGAGAATGTGCACGTGAAGGGAGCTGCACTTGAATGCCAAACCTAGATTTTAAAGCAGTTCTGCTGGCTTGCTGCCACATCGGAGCGCCCCGCTGGGGAGATGAAGCTGCTCCAGCAGCTGTCTCGTGGTGCATTAGCTTGTTTACACCCCCTCATATCCACATGTACCTGGATCCTATTAAGCTTCAACTGCAGAGGCACTGTCATGGGAAACTCGCACATTAGCTGAAGGATTAAGAGAAGAGGAACACGCACACTGATGCAGGAGTAGATCTATTTTGACCCCAGTTTGGCAGCCTGCTACACCAGTGGCAGATTACCTTCGTGGGTCCTTTCACAGAGAGAAAGATTATTTAAGGACAGAAGGTAATAATGGCACTTGGCAGGCACATATGGTGAAGCAATACGTGTAAAGGACTGTCCAGGACTTGACCCACATCCTCAGTGGGAGACGAGGTGAACGGTTTTACCCGTGTCTTCTTCCTGGATTAGTGGGTTTGATAACATCACCTCGAACCTAACAGCGTCTGAAATGAAAGACCTGTCTGGCTGCTGGCAAATTACATCAAATGGTAAACTTACCAGCATCAGAGAGTAACGTGCTTTTTAACTTAGAAGACAGAGTTTCGATCTAAGACGCTTTCATTAGGGGCATTCATTCCAGCTAAAGAAAACATTAAAAAAAAGAAAAACAAAAATCTTAGTGTCCTCGAGCAGCATAAACATCACCTGCAGATGCTGCTGCAATGTCCAATGAGTTGTGACTTAACAGATTTAAAATGTGACAGGGTTACTTGGAAGCCTTATATATATATATATATGTATATGTATATGTATATATATATACACACACACGTGATATAGCAGAAAAGTAACTAAAACCATAAAACATTAGGTCATACATTTATGGTGAAAAAATATGTATCTTAAATTAGATATGCTTTTCCTCATTTTCAAAAGGTTCTGAGATTTTCTGAAACTGTCGTGTACCCAGTTCTCAAGCAGTGTAGCTACCATTGTAAGAGATTCATGAGTGATTAAACAATAGATAAAGGTTTTGAAAGACCTTTCAGAAACTTAAAAAAAGAAGAAACACACACACACAAACACACACACGCACACGCACTTCCCTACTTATGCAAGCTTCATTTTGCGTATGCAGGTTAGTTTTACATTGATACCCATGTGGGCACAGCCTCACTTAGATATGATTCAGTTAAAGAAACATCTTCCACTTGTCTATGAGACAAGTGGAAGATGTTCTAATTAAACAATAGTAGCAGAGTGAGCGGGGAGCAGTGGGAGTGGGAGGCTAAACAGGAAGTTCACTGGAGTTTACAGAAATAAGTTAGGTTACACACTCAAATTGAGACAGAATTTTAAAATAGCAGTTACATTTTAAAAAAAAGGATTATTGTAATGTTTGATCAACTTCAAGAGAAAAATACTGATTATTTAGAAAAGAAATTACTGTAAAAGGTTTATGTCAAATATGAAAAGTTTGACAACTGAAACCTCTCCCATCATTTAAAACTAAAATTTAACATGACATTTGAGTTTCAATCAAGAGTTCATGAGCCCATTTGCAGCAAAAACAAGAAAATAAATCATATATCTAATAAAATACCACCTTGTTCATCTCAGTCTCCAGACTATCATTAGAGTCAGGTCTTCATCTTCTCCGATTTTGCTGTGGATGTTCATTGTGCCTCACTCTCTGTTTGTAAGATGTGGAGGCTGAATAAAAGGGTCAGAGTTCATGCAGCCTTGCTGGCTTGTTATTTCTGAGCTACCGCTGCAGTGCTGCATTGCCTTCATTTGGTCTTCCTGATTACGCGCAGCAGAATAATAGCATAACAAGCATGGCTGCCTGATTGTGTTAACACCACCCGACCTCTGGGGTTGTGGAAGAAAACAGCCACTTGTGCTGTCTGCTAAAACACACTATAAAAAACAAGAAAAGGGATCACAAAATGTACAAATTAATGGATCTGGACAGGGATGAAAATCAAAATGTGAAAACTAGAGAAATAATTTGATAATCACAGTCTGTGTTGTCCAAAATGACCAAGTATGAGACCATCAGTTACAGTTCATCATTTTACAGATGCTTTCATCCAAAACTGCATAAAAGTGAGGAATAACAAGCAAGCTACAGCACAGTTAGAGATCCTGACAAAAACAGCAAATTCAAATAATTACAAAAATAAAAATAGTTTACACATGGTTTTAAAATCCATTCTTAGTGATGTGATACAACTGGATAGATTAAACCATGTTTGTTCACACCTGACACTAACATATGTCATCACTTGCTTCTTGTTATGATCAGAACTCAATTTCTTTTGTGCAAATTAACAGGTACGTGATTTCCACCTGCAAACATCAAATACGTTGTCTTTATTTTACCTGCAGGAGGCAGCGATGCCCAACACCACAATTAGTCACTCGTAAAATGAAGCAAAGCATCCTGTTCGTCTGTTGGGATTTTCTTTTCCAACTTTGAAAGATGCACCATGAATACAGTATGCAACAGTTATGGCCATACATTTAAATAAAAACAGTCCAAAAAACAATGAAGACAGCAAAAGTCTCAGATCAACTCTGAAAGAATTTAAAAAAAAAAAAAAAAAACTGAGAAAGGCAAGTAAAGCCTGCTCCACACAGCACAATTCTTTGGCTATTTCAGATGAAAGATGGCCACTGTGAAGAAACTGTGGAAATATTGTGGGTTCAGATAGGCTATTCCACGTCTTGGCATGTGAGTAGCGCAACAAACACCGTCATATGTTGCGACCAAAGACTGCCTGATATAATAATCTGAGCGTCCTAAGGCTGTTTTAACTAGCCAGTTAAAATGGATGTATTAAGGTGACGCAACACAAAAAAAAAAAAAAAAAAAAAAAAAAAATCAAAGATAAGTTTTCTCTTGGCATCAAACTTTAAAATTGGCATCCAGAGTTGACCTGTTCTCCCGAATCCTGACTGGAACCACATTCTCTTTTGCCAGTTTTTTCCTAAAGTATTTTCAGAAGGCATGCTGATGATGTAACCTACATCTTGCTGCATGAGGTCATAGCCCACGAAACAAGACAATCTACCCTAACCCTAACTCTAACCTTAATCCTTACCATTTTAACCAAGAATAAGCAGATCAAAGTCACACAGTGTGAGATTTAATGACCCACAAAAATGCAGTGTCCAAGAGCGTCAACATAGACAAGTCCATGACGTCATTGTTTTTGGTTTTCATGGTACCTGCAGACTTTCTATTTTTTTTTTTTTTTTTTTGGCTACCTAAATCACATTTCTTATTTCAGTGGCCAAAGAGGCACTTTAAAAAAAGGAAAAAAAAAAATGTGGCCACGTGTGGCCCTTACCACCCCTGAATGCGGTTTAAATTAGCAGCCAGGCAGACGGAGATTTGACAGAAATCTTTGCTTATTATTTTGGCAAACCCCGAGAGAGAAGCACAAGGAACAGATGCTGGAATGCTAGCATGGCTAACATGATAGGGCATTGGACGACGAGAGATGCTGTGCAGAAGTAATCAGTCACAGGTGCGCTGAAGCAGACAAGCAATCAAGAAGGATCCAGCAGGAGGACGTGGGACAGGAGTACAGGGCCAGGACGACATGTAAATAAGTCATAATTGAAAATGCAAAAAGTAAACATAAGTCAGGCAGCGGTTCCACAGCCCAACACAGACCTTCCAAGTTCTTCCAAGTCTGGAGACATTAAACTGACGGATACTCAACTGAGCTCACTTATGTGTGTGAGAGTACGTGGTTATCTATCTCCATCTCTGACACTGTTACAGCTGATGTAGGCTCCCGCCTCTCGTGACCCTGAACAGGCTGAAAAATAAGGAGCGAGTTGGCAGGATGGAAATAATCTAACAGGCGCAATGAATTTGAATGGATGAAAAAGACTTCCCACTCACCTTTTCTTTTGTCGCTAGTTTCACCTTCACTCTCCGGGTTTGTATCCCACACAGCAATGAATAATAGGCGCCTATACTGATCGGTTCAGAGTAAATATTTTTCATGGTAAAATTGTAGCAGAACTGTCACAGAATCTTTAACCTCTAATGAGAGAGGGAAACGCCACGCTGTCAGTTTTCCCTTGAGTCTTCAACGTTATCAGCCAGGAATTTATGTTTCGCTGTGAGAGAAAATTAAGGCCCGGCGTGACAGCGTACGAAAATTGTCAATTATGTGACTCTCACAGTCAGTAAACGACAGCTGGCCGCCCTGTCAGTAACCATGTCCACCTGAAATAGCTGCTGCTCTGCAAACGATTTTATCTGTTCAGTTAAACGCTGTCAGGACATGGGGCTAACGGCAGCGTTGGCTAACACGGTAAGCTCACGTTAATGCATCAGTTTGGCATTTAATAACCATCACTCTCACTTGCAGTCAGTTTTGACAGGAGTCTAAAGGCTAAGTAAGTTCAATTAACATTTTCAAGCATTTCTATCTAATATTCAGTCAATGATGTCATTTAATTGTGTCAACTTTTACTGTTATTTATATAACTATAAGACTGATGGACTTCAGTTCAAACCCCTGCTGCATGCACTGGCTATGAACTATGTTTTTTTCTTATCTGTTAGTCTTTTATGTTGTTTTTCACTCATACTGAAAAGTGTTAAAATAACAATAAATGAATCATAGCTTTGATGATTCAAAACAGATGCATTTGTTCATTAATCTGGTGCCTATGACCACAAACGTGCCTTTCGATGGAGGCGTCTTCAGAAGTCAGCTAAACCAAACAAGATGTGTTTCTTTGCACAGAAGCAAAAGCTCAAGGAGATAAGGACAACGCACTTTTACCTAATGATCGTTTAGATTTATTAAAAAAATGAATTGGAGATTAATTTGAGAACGGTTTATTTGAAGTCTTGACATTAACAGTTTTTACAAGATATCTCTAAAATGCCATGTACTAATCAGATTTGCTTTTACATATATAAACATCCAAAGATTTTTTTAACACATTCTCAACATCTATAATGTCAGATAGTATTGCTGATTCATCCATAAGGATGATTTCTTTTATGTTGGCAACAGTACAAACATACTATGTTTATTAAAGCACATATATATATACTGACAGGAGAATGGAAAGCAGAAATGATTATTAGGCAGCAAATGTCATGACAGTTATCTTCTCTGCACTCCCATGGGCTCATGTTGACATTATCTGCACTGTTAAGGTTATTACAGCACAAATTTGGACAATTGTTTGCTCTTCACCTCCTTCGGATGATTTCTTCATTTAGTCTGAGAAAACCGCTTTAGTCAAAATTTGCAGCACTGAGCAAAGTTATCAAAAGGCTGGGAAGGAGCTTGTCATTTAAAGACGTACTCCATGAGTTTCGTATACGTTTCCTCAGACTTTGTTTCAGCTGCAATGCGAACACAAAATCGGTAGTTTTTCATGAGGTTCTTCATCATAATCAATCACAATGATAAATAATGTTTGTAATGATTTCAGAGGAAACAAGGGTTTTTAAAATGTCAATCACATAAATATAATTCATTACACCCTTGTATTTATGATAGATTTCTTTACATAAAAAAAAATCAATTATTTTATTTCTTCAAGAGTCATCAGTTTTGTTTAGAAATTTGATCAGCATAGCCCTGTTGCTTAAAGGTAATTTTACATAGACGTAAATATTATCCCTAAAACTCAGAAATAATGGTCAACAGGACTCAAAACAATTTTAACAGGTAAAAAAAAATTTAAAAAAAGGTTTATTACCACCACATGGACTCATTCTGTTGGACATTGTACATTTTGAAGTCAGTCAGATGGAGTATTGGAGTATAAATGAGTCAGAGTTTGTGCTTTTAATGATTAGTTCAGAAAGGCATGAAGGATTTAATACTGGAATGAAAATTGGGATGTGATCAGGCTGTTCCTGAATACTTGGATGTCTCTGTTACTTGGGTATTCATTTTCCTTTTAGCTGTTAAGGGACTGACAGCATGTTGAGGAGCTGTTGGTCCAGATTTTATTCCAGCAATCTCATTAAAGGCAATGATCAGTTTGGATTCTATATAAACAAATATTTAATTTGTTGCTGAGAGGTGGGACATATCCTGGACAGGTTGCTTGTCCATCACAAACTAGAGACAGACAAGCATGCATTTGTATTGCAACCTAGAGGAGCCAACCTGGAGAAAAACCATTGCAGGTACTGGGGGAACACCCAAACTTTCCACTAAAAAGGCCCCAGTGGGATTATAAACCGGGAACCTTCCAGCTGTGAGGTCACAGTCCTGACGACCACGCTCTCATTTCACTCTTATGAGTAATTTGAAGTTGAAAATGAAACTGCAAAACAGAAACCGACAGAAACATTAAGCACATGTCAGAAGAGAGCTAAAAGTGACTGTCGACTAAATTTCAAGGACCAATTAAATAACTTTGCATTGTGGATGCTCCAGAGTGCACTTCTGAAACAAGCTGAACTTTGATTTTCACCTCGGTCCAGACAGTTGTGCTTTTACCACTATGTTGTCATCCCCGTCAAGCACTTTTTGTTATGGTACACACACAAAGTATTTTGTCACACACAGCTGTTATCCTAATATGCTGGAGCTGCTGAGTATCAGGAGGTACAGCAGTCCTCTGCCAACTGAAAACCAGGTGGTTTGATCCCAGTCTTGCAGTCTGTACATCAAAATTACCTAGGGCTACCCAATGCACTTAATGCACAAGTGTGTCTATGTGAGAGGAAAGGCACTGCTTAGTCAGAAAATGAAAAACTTTATAGAATAAGAGCATGCTGTATAGATGGGAGAATGTGGCTTGTTCAAAAAGCACTTTAAGTGGCCAGCTTGACCCGAGAAGTGCTCTATAACTACAGTCCATTTAGCATTTCTATTTGGCATCTAATGAAAAGAGCATTTTGCACGTTGAACTCTTGAAGTTACTTCCTTTCAGTCACCTCTGAAGTCCTTTTAGAATGTTCTTAGAACGTTCAGTTCTGGTTAATGTGTTTTAATCAGTGACTTAAATGTTAAAGACCAACTGGTAGAACAAAAACGTAAGAAAAAAATGAGTTGGCAAATTTTATTGGCAAACTTTATTTTAAGCTTATCATTAAGGAGTTGAGGACCCAAATGTCTAAAGGAGTAATGAATAACTTGTTTTATTTAAAACAAATATTTCCGCACCACAGGCTATTCTAAAATCAATAACTTAAGGAAATTTAAAAAAAAAGAGCTAAACCAAAAAGCTTGACATGTCAGAGACGTAAAACAGACTGGCAGACAAAAGACAAAAGGCAGTAAATTTGCGGGGAACGGGACACAGGTGTGAACAATCAAGAAACAGGAGAAGGAAGTCACAGCTGAACTTAAAGCAGGAATAAGACTGTCTATAGAACAAGAAGTGAGCAAACCATGTAACGTGAGACAGGAGAGTAGCTGAATAGGAGAAAACAAGACTTATTCAAACAGGAAGTCTAAAATCAGAACCTCAGATATACAGCTGCTTTGTCTTGTGGCATATTGCGCTAGAGGGGTGTCTTGACTTAATGTCCAGTTATACTCCATTTTCGTATGTTTGAACATCCATCCGTTCCAGACATTGTTTCTGTCACTGTCCTGAAGGATTACTGTACATCCTTAGCATTGTTATAATTGTTTAGCAGGACATCCACCAGGGGGCAGTCATGAGTCAATCATTTCTTAAACGTAACTTGATGGAAATATTAGTTTTGGCCACTCTATGACCTACTTCATGAGTACAGTTAGTGCAAACTCATATTTTGTCTTTGGTCTGTTGTTCTGCACAGGTGCAAGACCTTGTTATGAGGATCAGCATGTTATTAAAATCATTTAGTTTAGTCTTGGTTAATTCACAGTGTGTCACTTCTACATCGAAGCTCCTGATGTATGGTTTGGCCCGTTTCCATGCAAATGTCATATTAAATCTGCCGAACTTGGACCATCTCTCAAGTTATTTGTTATTCATTATTAAGTTAGGACTCTCAGTCTGGCCCAGATAGTCACTCCGGTGGTTAAAACATATAGTGCAGAGGTATTAGTAGTTTTCCTACATAACATGTAAACTGTTGTTTGTTTGTTTTTTTTATTTAAACAAAATCCTTTTCTATAAACAAACAATAAATCAATATTTATCCACATAAAGAGGAGTTGATGTTGAAGCCATTGGAGAACAGTGAACTCATTCATGTTCAATGTTTTATTTGCTCTCTGTCGGAGGAAATGAAAACAGCAGTGTGACTGGTGGTGTCATGTGTAACAACAACCAAAGTTGGTACATAAATGGCGAATTCTTTCATTTTATTTTACCCAAATTGATGACAAAACAACTCCCTATTTTTGGATGACTGCTGGAACATTTGACATTTTGCTTCACCGTGAACTACCTTATCAGGTGGAGAGAGGACCGTGCAGAACAGCTGTGAGTGAGGCTGAGCAGCTTCATTTTCTTCCATTACCTTTTCTCACTTTTGGTTAACAATTGATTCACTATGCTCAGTGCTGCCCCTTTGACTTCCGGTGGTACTTATTTACTCCATAATATTAAGCATCGATGCTCCATACCAAAAGTCGGATGAAATCAATGCAAGACACAGACGGCTCCATTCATATCCGTTTCAAATGGAGAATATAAATGGACCATTAGTCCTCCATTAAGCTCAAGTGAGTAGTTACTGGGCAGTAATGACGAACACGTAAGTAAGAATCACAGGGGCCCAAACAGCAAACTGTTGACATGGAACAACAGCAACCCTGACTAACAGATTAGGTTCACTTTGAAGCAGCAGGTACAGGTGATTGCAGGTTTGTGATTAGACCAAGGGACCGACTCAATCAGTTATGCTGGCTTGTGCCACAGCCACGAACATGATCAGACAGGGAAAACCCGAAGCAAAGCGAAAGCTGATAACAATGGCAAAGCAGCACATTCTGCTGCTGTAACAGTAATTGAAAACTGAGTAGCAACTCCATTAAATCACCACATTTTTTGTTATAAGCCACAATGGACTTCATGGAGTTTCCACATGTTGCCTGGCAACTTCATAGTAACAGCAGCATTCCAGGAAAGAGAGATCATGTTAATTATTGAACTTCAGAGTTACTGGTAAGATGATATTTAACTTTTAGCAATAGTAGGCAAGTTCACTTTATATTTTATCTGAAGGAGACTACACATTTTCTTTGCTTTTTGCAAAAGCTGGATAGATATTTACTTTTAAAGAAAGCAGAGGCAGGCTAGATGTTTTACTTTTTTATTCTATATTTTACAGTAAGCTCAAAGGTAAATTGGGTTGTGTGTTAACCTCATGCTTGACAGTTTAAATCTCCAGCAACCAAACAGACAGATAAAACAATACCATTGTATTGTGGGTGTATTTCTCAAACTGTCAGATTTTCTTTTTTCCTTTTAATGTTGTCAAGTATGTAAATAATTACCCCTAGTTTCCAATACCAACCACAAATCCCAGCAATGTGTCTCTTTAGAAGGTTTGAACCCTCGACTCGATTCTTTTGTTGAGGTTCTCTGGGGACTTTTTATCTTTAATTCAACAACAGGTTTGTTAAAGCAGACTAAAGATGTTTCTGCTTAATAAATACAAATGATTCTAGTAAAAAACTCTCTACCATTGCAGTATTACAAACTATAACATGCCTGTGGCAGTTATAGTGACATGCAAACTGCATGAACTACAGCCACTGCAGTGGATTTACGTGATTACAAGGTCTGTAAATCTCCTAAATGCAATGTTGCAAATTTACTAGGAACTGTCTGAATTTCAGAAATGCTACATCTGAGATAGCGCCTCCATTTATCCTTCTTCTAGTGGGTCACAACTCCTGTCTTTGCTTTTTTTCCTTTGCATCTGTCACTTACAGAGGCACGAAGGCTTTTCCTCTCAATTCTCACACTCCAGTGCTCCTTAACCGCACTTCGCGTCTGTGCTTGTTCACGTACACAACCATGCAAAGACGAACCGTGCTGCCGAACCTCTTAGTCCCCTTTGAATCTTAAATAGGCTAATTTCTCTGCTGATCTGGGATTTGGGAGTGTTTGAGTTTATTGAAAGGGCTGACACAGATCAAGACGTTTATTTCCAGTTAGTCAGAAGAAGTCTTATACTCTGGTTCAATCTAAAAAAGAAAAAGAAAAAAAAGATGTCTTTTTTCCAGTTCTTTGTGATGTCACCTTGAGTAGGCCAATCATATACAATATGAGCACTAATTTAAAAAGAGAAATGGTTCTCTGGGATTGGTAATGTAATGGTTGTTGCAACTGCTGTTGTCCACATTTTTGTTCTTCCTCACTTTCTGTAACAGTGCAGACACTCAGGGATAGCATTTTATTGGATGGGCCCAAAACCAAAAAGATTGCTGAAGCTGGAGATTGAAGAGTGCTTTAGTAATCTCCTATAATCCTTTTTGTTCACCCAAGAGATTGTTCTCCTTTAGAAGTTTCCAGCCAGACAAAGAGGTGGATAGTGTGATGGTATCAGCGCTAATAGACTGGGGAGGTTGAGGAAAAGGCTAACCACCCCACTGTGTCAAACTGGCCCAGGTTTAAGGAAGTCTGCTCTTTCTCGATTATTTTCTAAATTAACTGACGAGCTCCACAGAGATTTAGCAGAGACTGTGTGCGGTATTCCCGCTCAGAGATGGTCACAAAAGAGAGCTCAGGGGTGTGATCTTTGTGTCAAAGTACTCACAAACATTTCGGATTTTCAGAGAATGTGCCTGTGGCCTCTTCTCCTATTATTAAAGAATATCACTGAAGAATGAAAGTGGCTTGGTGATTGTACATTTATGCTGTTCTCGCTTTCTGTGGGTAACACTGGGATTCCCAAAGTCAAGAAGAAAAAAGGAAGAAAAAGAAAAAAAACTCATAATTTTAGTCCATGCCCATTGTGCTTGTGAAATATTGCTCAGGAACCATGTGCCTTTATGAGTGAATAGGTAATATGAAACTTGAAAGGTCAGATCGTCTGTCTCTGTGCAGTTTTAGTGGAAAGTTTGGCCATTTGCCAAGTGCCGTATGTCTCAAGGACACCAGATTAGGTAGTGCTAAGGCTGCAGTTGATAACAAAGGAATTATAAAGTTTTGTCAAGCTCTTACCATTACAGAAAAGTGTTCACCAGCACTTTGATTAGTTTTGGAACAAAGAAAAACAGCAGATCCCCGGTGAGATGTGACATTTGAAAAGAACATCTTGATAAAAAATAAAATTGGTTGTATGTCAAGGAAATATTTATTTCAATATATATTTTCACTCTTTTGTGGAAAGCCTTAAAACATGCATGTTTTATATATGCATGCATATATATATATATATATATATATATATATATATATATATATATATATATATATAACATCCATTATAATTACCTGTGTGTCATATACAGCAGTTTTATCATAGCCAGCAGAGTTTATGAAGATGCACACATCATCCTTGAGTGTCAATGCTGTGATGTATTTGAAAGGGCAAAGTGTGTTGCTTAAAGCATGAGTAGGTGACAAAATCCACATGAGGAGGACAGAGAGGCAGTGCTGACCTTTGACCTGGAGAACATGTGTTCAGTCCCTTCCCCTGCCTCACTTTTGCCTTGGAGATCATTGGCTGACACTTCAATGAATGCTCAGACATTTTACTCATCTTCTTCACTTTGAAAACTCATCTCCTTTTTGCACTTTTGTTTAGTTTTAAGCACCAAAATTTATTGGTTATAATTATGCAATGAAGAGTTTATTTTTTTTTATTTGAAATAAGACATAAGAAACACGTTTCTTTTTCTTAAATTATTAATTGATAAAAATTGTTTGTGGTATTATGCGTAAAAATACATTCCTTGATTTTCTGTTCATATTACTTGGGATCATGAAGGGATGGAAGTCAGGGTCCAGCTGTCATTGGGCGAAAAGCAGACCACACACTGGACAGTTAACCGGTTCATCACACCGTTTAAGATCCCCCCTTTCAACCAACCTGAAACAGTTTCTGGTACTGGACTGGTTCTGGAGCCTGATCAGGGCTTGTTCAGCACTCTGTCCTGGACACTGTTGTATATCTGGCCCAAATCTGACTCATATCTGCAGGTTTCTTTGGCCCACATAAGGTCTTCACTGAGTCAAGGTGAGTTTGGCTGCCAAAAATCAGCCACATACCTCTCAGGCCCAGTTCTTCATTTTCTTTGTGCATTTGGGTCACATGTAGCCCTCTCCACACTGATCGGCGTCCATGTCAAAATAAATTCTTGAAACATGAGTCCCATCTGGGTCATACAAGACATGGCAATGCCTAAGTTTTGGTGAGTCTATGAACTTTGAGATACGTCTGGCCCACATAGCCTGTCCCATAGCTCAGCCCATATTGGACCCAAATGTGTCTGCTGTCAGACCTGATTTACCGACTAGTACTGGTGAACTTAAAGTTGTTATTTTGAGTGGTATCTATAAATGCCAGTCTGTGACACTGAAACACCAAACAATTTGGGTTTGTTTTACACTTCATCCAGTGACCACAGTGACCATCCTGCCAGATGTCTCCTCTATGGACAACCGCAGCTTGAGTTACCTGTCCATTTTTGGTTAATTCTTTTTTTTCTCATTAGTTTCTTTTCTACTAGCTTGACAAAGAACTTAAAGGTGCTTATTATTACACGGATGTGTACAATAATCCCACCCTTTCCCTTGATGGAATCAGTTCTTGCATCTAGTCCAGCGAGGTTTTGGACCCTGAGTAGCATCATTTTTTGGGGGGTCTGAAGTTGTTCTAATTTGTCAGTCAAAACAGAGAACTAGTTCTGGTTTAGGTACTGACTACTTAAATGAAAAAGGCTCAATAAGAAATGAGACAACTAGGTAATCATTTCATCCACGGCTAGAATTGTGCAAAATTGTCTTTTCCCATTTCTGCTTTTCATTTGAAAAAGAAAAAAAAAGTTTGACAGTTTTATTTCTCCTGCAACATGAATACTTTGAGAATGTTCAAACTGTGGGCATGTACGACTTGGCAAAGCTTTGAGTCTCTAAACCCAGGGACACAAAAATAGAGGGGAAAACATCACTTACTCTGTATTAGATTTGGCTGAGGTGCTTGAGCTAAAAATGATCAAGCTGAATGAAAAAAACATTCACAACAAATCTGTGCAAAAATAAAAAAAAATTCACGGACCTAAGAGCCTCGATGTATTTTTTTCCCCCATTCAGTTGCCAGTAAAACCCAGTCGTGTAAATATTGCCGTTCATTATGTACACTTATGTCGTATCTTTTGCTTCTCAAACATCTGTTTCATGTTAATGCACCCTTTCAATTCAGCCAGAACTTAAACAGAACACAGACTATCACTGTTTCTATGTAGCAAAATATGAAATAGCAAAAACATGAGTAAATATTGTCTGTACTTTTGCTTTTAAATCAAGAAATAAAAAAAAATATTACTGTTTTAAAAACAACATGAAATATGCAGGATTACAGTGTAAAAAGGACCCGTTTCAAACATTTTATATACTGCCAGAGAGCAGCCTACCTGGGAGCCAAAGTAAATTTATTTTGCTTTGATATTACTTGAAGTGAGGCCTGCCTTGCTTGCTGCCCCACTTTACGGTTGTTCTTTTCCAAGCAAAAGTAAAACACATCAAATGAAGCCATGGAAGCAGTCGGCACCATCACTGTTCAACAGAATCAACAACCACATCGACTACTGTATTTAAAAAAAAACAAAAAAAACAAACAAACAAAAAAAAACAGGCTTTAATTTTAGCTTTTTCTGTTTCCCACATTATCCAGGATGTGGTTTCTCACTTTGATGTTTGAAATGGGTAGGAATTGTTATCATTTTTATTGAAAAAAATCTTGACAGATGAGCCACTAGAGAGTTAAGAAAGCGGAGTAAATCACTGACTTATAGATTATTCATACTGATGCGGAAGCAGCAGTAAAAACTCTATTCATAGCTCACTCTTAGAAATGCTTTCGCCTTGATGAGTTTATATTCCAAAAGGTTGCATTGAGATTGCAAAATTGCTTTGTATTAGTTGAATCTCGAATGCAATTTTCCGCCGAGACGAACTCCTTTCATGACCTTATTTTAGTTGCATTTGACTTGTAGATATTGTTCCAGCCAGGTCTCTCGTGCCGTTGAGGATATATTTAGGCCTTTTGTTGATTCACTCTTGTTAAATCCAGGTTCAAGAGTGGTTGCTGGGACCTCAGCCACTGTTGTATGTGACAGATGATGTGTAACCTGAAGATCCCCTGGATCCTCATACTGTTGGCTGCCCTGCTCCTTGACCCAGTTTTAATATTATTCAGCCTGAGGCGAAAAGATTACTTTCTGTCTTTCAAGTCGTGAAGAAAAGAAAAGGGAAAATGACCTATTGTGTAACATAGCTGTGCCTACCTCTTTTGAAGAAAAAGAAAGGAAATAATAAAGGCCCTTCCATTAACTTCTGAATGTGTTTTAATAAAATTCAAAGTACCTGGGCCAGAAAACTGGTATATGTAATTTACTTTATAAGTTATCTACATCAGTGCTTAACAATGCATTTCAGATATTTTTTTAATGAAGAAGTGGTGGACTCCATTAAAAAAAAAAAATAGAATTTTATCTTTCAAATATAGTTACTTCCAGACAAACAGATGTTAGCATGACTAGACAAAAAGATAATATGGGAGTCAGTTATGAATTTTCTACGTGTAGATTGTTTCACCTTTAAATATCAGTTACAGTATTTGTTATTCATTTCCTTTGAAGTAAGACACATTTTAGATGAAAGGTGTGGGTTGAACGCTCAGGGGATTTGTACAAGGAGTTTTTCATGTCTCATAGCAAATTATAAATGTATTGGTGAAACTGTTTAACATCTTTACATACACTTGCGTCCTCATTTTTATTAAATCTATAATAATCATTTGAGCTGAAAATGTAAACTGTAATCATTCAGCAGAAACAAAATAATCTGTTTTTGTCAGATTTTAGGGTTGAATCAAAGGGAAACCCAAATCAGGAAAGAATAATAATCGGCCCTTTCTTAACTGAAAAGTGCTTCACAAAAAAACATAACCGAGAAAAGTCCAGAAGGTAAAAAGGAAGGGAGACAGGAGAATGAGGTGGGGAACAAACTGGTAGAAGAGAAGAGCAAAACAGAGAAGGACAAACAGTGGCCTGGCTGCAAGGAGCAGGAACAAAAAGAGGATCTACACAAACAAGTCCATACTTGAGGACTGAGGAAAACAGGTGGCAATGGTGGTGGTGAAACAGGTGGTAACAATCAGTGTAGACAAGCAGAAGTGAAGGCAGGTGAGGAGGAAAGGACATAAACACAGAGAAAACCAAAAGAAAAAAAAAACGGAAATGTTTTTACGGAAAACACTAGGAAACCAAGAGCAACAGAAAACATCAATCTGATCAGATAGGAACTTGGTGTTTCTTATCCTATGGAGTTAGACAGTACTTTTTGGAAACAGTTGGGAACTATTTGTTCCCACAGGACAGGCATGGTAAGCCACAAAGGGAACATCTGACCTTCATATCTTCATATTCTTTCCCTGCTAGAAAAGCAAATACATGTGTACCTTGTTTTGGTTAACTACATACATTTTATTAAACAGAAGCATTCAAGGTTGAGTAATGTACCACAGAAAACTGTAGCTCCAAGACTTTTTTTTTTTTAAATTCCCCATAAAAAGGCTTAAAAAAAGCTTTGTAAAATATGATTTAATTAAACATCATGATTCACGTGAAACATGTGACAAGCACTTTCAGCCAGGAACCACTTGAGAAAATAATCAATTTTCAGTGGGCTTTCATGGTGCCTTTTTTTTTTTTTTTAATCCTCCACGGCCATCTTATCAACCATTGCTTGTTGTAATTTCCACTCACAACAGGAGTAAACAACAGCAAAGAGCCCATTTCACCCTGTGATCAACGCCATGCCATCTATTCCCAGGTCTCACTGCTCCCAGACAACTATTGTATATTATTACAGGGTTCACAAGTTTGCAAGAACGGAAGGTCAATGTTAGCCAGAGGGTCTTTGCTCGGGGGAAAAAAAGCACAATTTACAACAAACACAGATGTAACGGCTGGAACATATTAAATCAGCCTCCGTGTGGTGGTGTGGCTGGAGAAGCTAAGATGACAAATTAACCTGTTAACGCAGGTGGACACACACATAAAACTAATGTAAACTAAAATACATGATAAATTTACAATATGTGGAAGACATACAATACATTTGGTACAGACTCCAGGGTGTGTTATGATACAGAGGTCCACAGTGCAAAACAGCAGATGTTCCACAGAGGCTTAAAAAAATGAAACCTTAATGACATTTTCTGCTCGTCAAAATCACTGCATACAGTCGTAAAGACAAAGCATGGGAATTTTGACTGAATTAAGTAAGTGTGGTAACAGTGCACCCTTTAGAGGTAATGACTGATCAAACCTGTTTTGATTACAATGACTTTAAGCAAGTATTTTCTGCACCTTTGGATCAGATTTATTAAGCATTCATTTTTTCCTCTATATAGAACTGTTTCAGCTCAGGCACATTAAGGATGTCTGGTTCTCTATGTGGTCTGAGGTCTGAGCTCTAGGGCACCCCATTTTATGCGAATTTACTTCTTTGGTAAAGATCATTGTTTTCCTGCCTAATCCAACTTTTACTAAGGTTAATTTGGCAAACAGCCACCTTGACTATCTTCACCTGACCTGATTACTTGAGGACATTTTTGTGAGCTTGAGATCTCAATCTCCTCTCTATCTTGGTGAAGACATGAATGTAGCCAAGCAAGCCCAAATAATGATAGTTCTCCCACCACACTTCACCACTGGGTTATTTTGATGTTTGTGAGGGTTACAACGGATTGTCTGGTACCAAGGACACATTAAAGAATGATGAGGTGAATGAGACTAAGAGCATGTCCCTCGAAGTAACTGAAATGAGACACAAGGAAGTACATTGTTAAAAAAAAAAAAATCATCTCAGGCCTGTGAAAAAGGTCTTGCAGATATTTACCAAACTAAAAACATAATATAAAATCATGTGGCCTCATGTGTTTAAATAAGTCCATATGTGCAGAGACTCTTTCTCTCTGCCTCTGAGAGACAGTGTGGTGTTTTGGCTTGGACACCCTGCCTGTTCAATGACTTGCATGTTATAATCTAATGAATGGAGATGTTTGCCAGTTCCAGTGTTGTCTTCGAGCCTTAAATTACTCATGGTTCACGGGTTCGTCTGTACCTCATTGAGAATCCTGTCTGGTGCCTTTGGAGTCATCTTGACTGGGCGCCCACTTCTAGGAAGATTAATCACAGGAGTTACTGATGTGATTGATGGATGCCTAAACACTTAAAGAAGACTTTATCCTTTTCCAGCCGTACGCAGATCGACTACTACTGAACGTCTTTATAGATTTCGTATTTTTCATGGTTCACATGTTTGCTAGAGAACTAAGTTAAAACCCCAGACAACTCGACATTGCCCCGAGGACTTCTTACTTTTCAGCTTTACTGTTGTTATAGCTAGTTAAGGAATCAAATGATTAAGGGTTATATGAATAAATACATGATTACAAGTCCTAATTCCCTTGCATGAATGCTGCCCTATCTGGAATAACTGCTAAAAATTTACCTGCTCACAATTTCTGCGTCTTCATTGTAATAGTACAATTTCTTGGATATGTGTACAAAAACACACATTTTCTGGAGAGTGGGCTGATAAATCATCCAACACTCAACATAGGGAGAACATGCTGTTCCCATCTTTTTAGGTTCTCACTGTATGCAGGGACACTTTCTCTACAGAGAGCAGAGCTGCAGTCGTATATCACAGAGTTAGCTTTGTGAAAGTTCATGGCTGCATTTGCTGCGCTACTGTAGGAGTAAATGTGACAGAGTGGCTGCCTTAGAAAAGTGCATTCTGCGCTGACCCAAGGTTGCATAGTCATTTTAAATCTAATGACAAGTGAGGAAGAGGCTGTGTCAATAGTGAGGGACTGAGAGAATCAAAAGATGAAAGAGGTACATTGTGAGGGTTTCGGTATGATACAGTGCCTTGTTTTTTTCTGTTCTTGACTGAATATATCTGGATATCTGAAATGTCTAGCAAATCAAAACCTCAAACAGTATCACCTTTTCAATTTTTGGGGGGCAGCCTCATTTTGAAAATGAGTCAAACATTCAGATTTTTAAAGTGTGTGACATCAGAGACCCAAATAGGATCAGAATTCTCCACTTTCACTATCTTTATTTCCACCTGATTTTATGTTGTTCTGCATTTGCTGCAACTCAGTAATGGGTAGTTAAAACATTGTAACACAATTTTCCAAAGAGGCATACACACTACAGAAAAGGAGGGGGTGAGGGGCTCATTTAAAATGCCATCTACATGCCCTTTAACCAGTTGCTATAAACAGAGCTCTGAAGACAAGGTGTAAAAGGATGCTTTTTCCTTCGTCCAAAACATGTCTCACAGTATTCACGGACACCTCAGGACTTTGTCCCAACTTTTGGAAAACACATAATGTGACTTCTTCAAGACAAAGCAGTAGATTCTTTTTTCTCTTTGAAATGTTTCCTTTTTGTCTCACTTCTACAGGAATCATCAGGACGGCTTTAGCAAACATGGACCGGGAAGCCAGAGAACACTACACTGTTGTTATCCAAGCCAAAGACATGGCAGGCCAGGTTGGAGGCCTCTCCGGCTCCACCACCATCAACATCACTCTGACAGATGTCAATGACAACCCGCCCAAGTTTCCCCAGAGTACGTAAAAGCAAAAAAAAAAAAAAAAAAAAAAAAAAACACCAAAAAATTAGCATGATGTTCCTGAACAATAAAAAGATAATGGTTAAAGTAGTGTGTGTTAAGCTGAAACATGGAAAATGAAATGATTGGGAATGAATTAAGTACATTACATGTTGGAATTTGAGCATCGGTACAATACATTTGACAGTGTTCTATTTAAAAACTTTTGCCTGGTGAAAGTTTTTTTGCTACTGTGAAAAATAAATAAACAGCCATAATTTTAACATCTTTCTACTCCTCTGTGGTGCGTTTCTGATCATAGATACAATCAAATATTCTCAGACATTTTTAGCTTTGAGTAGAAGATCTCTACGACAGTTGCCAGAGGCAGTTACATAACCTAAAAAACATTTATAAGACGAATTACATAATGGGTTTTCATTATAGAAGTGAGGAGATAGTAAATCTTTTTTTTTTAAATATTCTCTTAGTGAGGAAAGCCATGTACTTGAAAGGCAAGCACATTTCTCCCTTACAGAATGACTTTTTAAGAATATTTCAGCCTTGATGAAAGTGGAAAAAAATAGAAATATTTCAACCTTTGCACAAAAAAATGTTAACTGTAATTGTTCTCATTTTAAGTACCAATTTTGTGTGACTCAGTAGTCTGATATTTTGGTCATTTTCCACAATCAGCTAAATGGGAGGAACATTCATCAAAATGACCTGTTTTGGAGTCTGAGTTTTATTCATTTTAATGATAAATTTAAGTAATGATAAAATTGTGATTCTTTGCTTTTGAAAGTCTCATCAAGTGTAATCCCCAGCGGCTCTGAGTTTTTGATTTGTTCTGCAGTATAACTTTTTTTTTTTTTAAATGAAGAACAATTTGAAAACCATCAACTGTTTCTGAATAATGTTCTGCCTCAGCGTTGGATCTGCTCCACTGTGGTGCTATCAGCCACAGTTTAGCATTTAATGTCAATTGAAGCTCTGCACAATATTTTTTTAATGACATTCCCTCAGGAACAAATGATGACAGAGTCGAAATGCTTAGCTAAGCCCTTCGAGGAGAGCATCCAGATGATTGTGTGGGGGAGTGTTTAAAAAGGCTTTTGGCTTTTTTTGAGTGTACGTGTCAATGTTCATCCACAGAAAATTACCAGCTCTATGTCCCTGAATCGGCTCAAGTTGGGAAGCCAGTGGGAAAGATCAAAGCCAACGATGATGACCTCGGCATCAACGCAGACATCAAGTACAGCATCATTAACCCTGAGGGCGCCAACATGTTCTCCATATCAACAGAGAGAGACACCAGAGAGGGAATCATCAGCCTCAAAAAGGCAAGCACATCCTCACTCTAACACAGAGACAGGATCCTTTTTTTGGAGGAACTACACACAATTCCCATTTAGGAAAAAAAAAAAGATTGATTGGGGAGTATTTAAGCAAGCACTTCAGCATATATTTTCAAGGAAATGTCAAGCTGGGAATCTGTCATTAGCAGCAGATGGCGTATGTTTCTACATGTTTACTTTTTTCTTTTACACATGGGTTCACACTTTGTTTGCTTTCCACAGCTGTTTTTTTTCTTGTTTGTTTAAATTTTTTACACATATATTAGCATTTGCACATGCACAAGCGTGAACTTTATTAAGAAACAAACAAAAGCATCTGCTTTGAAGCATCAGGTTCAACCCATGCAGGAAGGTATTTTGCGTTTGCTGTGTATATCACAGTCTCAGTCTGCAGTACATTTCAGGGTTGTTTTTTCACCCACCCTCTATTTTCCACATTTTCCTTTGAAAGCCTGGTCTGTCTATGAAAGGACATGAAAGAGTGCTCATAAACCTGCATCTGAACAAACCAAAAGACTTTAAGAACAATGTCCTGATGACAGAAGAGACTAAAAAGGAGCTGTTTGGTCAGAATACCCAGAGCCGTATTTGACAAAAACCAAATGCAGCATTTCAGCGGAAACACCTCATGCCCACTGTCTAGCACAGTGGTGGGAGAGAAGTGATGATTTGGAGTTATTTTACTGTCAGAGTAGTTGACCATGAACTCTTCTGTAGACCAAAGTAATCTAGAGGCAAACATGAGGTCATCTGTCCAACAGCTAAAGCTTCATCAAACTGGATCACACATCAGGACAATGAAGCACACCAGCAAATCGACATTTGAATGAATTAAAATAAAAGAATCAAGGTTCAGCTAAATGACTTTAATGAACTCAGGCAAGATTATTAAGAATTATGGAACTAAACCTCCCCGCAGGGATCTGAGAGTCTGAAGTCATACAGGAGATGAATACTTGAAGTGTTTCCTGCTAAAAGTGGATCTACAAGCTTTTAATCCATAAGGATACTCAGTATTGCCCACATATTTTTCCTTCACTTAATTTTTATTAAACAAATAAATAAATAAGGGCACAGTGAAAAGAGTTATTTCAGTGTTTGTCTGAGGTTTTATTTTTCTCAGACTAAAACCCTCTACAACCACATTTTAGATGGTTGCAAAGAAGTCATATGATGTCAGTTGTTTGGAGCAGAGCGGAAATGTTTAACAGTGTTTGAATCCATGGTTGTAATAGTAGAAGACCAAAGAAATAAAATGCAAAGTATATCAAAGCCACGCTATGTAGTAATTCCACTTCAGACAGCATGATTACAAATAGACCTGCTGAGTTACCAAGAACCACTGACTATATTGTCCAAATGACCTGAGTAGGTCATCTCTTGTAATACCACTTTGCTATGTCTCACTCCAGAGGATGATGCATGAGCTTTCTGGTGATGTTCTTCCCCCATGAGGTCAGAATTGGTTCATAGAGAGGCTATAAAATGAGCAGAGGGTCAGAGCAGGTAGTCAGTCCAAGGGGCCAACCCAAAGTCCATTAACAAGTCAAAAACCCATCCAGCTAACCAAGAAGGAATTATTCAAAATAAAATAAAGATGGAAAGAAAAAAAATGATGGTGGGACGCTTGGTTTGAGAACAACTGAAACCAAGGAGAAATTATAGTGTGCTGAGTAAGTAATGTCTGGAAATATGACTAAATGGTGGCAACAGAGAAAGAATAAACAGCAGAACTGCTTTTACAGCAAAGTACAAATATTACCTGTGAGAGTAAGAGAGGCACTATTACTTATAGTAATCTTATGACCCTTTGGCATTTTTCCCAGCAGCCTCTGAACTATGAGAAAAAGAAGATCTACACGCTCCACATTGAGGGAATGAATACACATGTGGATACTCGTTTTTCCTATCTTGGCTCTTTCAAAGACACCGCCACCCTCAAAATCACAGTGGGGGATGTGGACGAAGCTCCCATCTTCTCCATGGATTATTATATTTTGGATGTTTATGAAAACTCACCAAGTGGAACAGAAGTGGGTGCGGTTACAGCTCGAGATCCAGACAGCAAGAACAGTCCTGTTAGGTAAGATACTCCAACTTTATGCATGTCAGAAAACCTCACAAGTCCCTTCTTTTTGTGTCAAATCAAATTTCAGCTGTCTTTTGGTTGTACTGAGCATCCAAGTTGTCATAGAGCGTTGAATTTCTGTATTTTAGGATTTTATCTCATAATCTAATATCGCTCTCACCTCTCCGAGGACCCCGTGGTGGTTTGTGGGAAATAATAAATCTGTAACCTGGCTGTAGCTGACATCAATAATATCTAGAATTTCTGTCGGTTGGCATCAGCAGGTATCACAGCAGAACTAGGATGTTCAAGTTACCCACATTTGCGGTCACTGTAAAGACAGGACTCTGTGGATTATGAACAGCTCTATCAAGCATGTTGTCATAGATTTTGTTTTTCTCTTTTTAATTTTGAGGCAATGGCCAGTCTAATGAAATCAACCTCCCTTTTGTCACAAAGGTGACTCTGATTTTAATCTTTACTAACACTCCATGGAACAAATTTTAGCTTTTGATATGATCAAATGATTAATCTATCAGGATGACTGTGATCATGCAACCACAGACACTGCAGTTGACTAGAATTGTTAGGGATTCACTTCCTGTTTTGAGGAGAGAGTTGAAAAGAGAGGTTGTTGGAAATATATTGTTGGCAATATTTTTTTTTTCAGGGTGGTATGCTTATTATCCAAGCGTGCGATTCCACAAATGTTGTGAAACGTATTGTAAGGAACTTAATTATGCATTTAAGGACTCATCAGGTGAAAAGGCACAAGAACGAAGATACAGAGGAACCTCAACAGAAAATTTGAGTTTTCTTCTCAGAAATGAGAGCAATTTATCAAATGAAGCCATAAAGATACACTAAGTCCACAGTAGTGGACAAACTTGTCAAATTCATTATCCTAGATGACCAGCCCCAGTTGGTCATTAAAAATGTTGGGTTCTGCTTCTTAAATTAACATTTGTCAAATACTTTAATCACAAAAAGACACCACACTTGAACATGGGATGCCCATTATATTTTTTTGTCTGTGGTTGTGGCAGCGAGGTTACTTCTGATAGTAGAGAACAAAAAGTACTTTCCAAATGACTAGAGATCATTCACTTGTCTCAGATGGCAAATTGGAGTTTTGCCAAGTCTCAAGTCTTATGAGGATGAGTTTAACTCGAGCCTCAAATTACTGGTGTGTGCATTTGAATGCAACTTAAGTCCCCATCTCTGATGCGTGCACAGAAGTGATCACCAACAAGTTAAAAAAGGGGTTACTCTTTACTCATGTGTTCTTAAAGGAAAATTCCAGAGTTGAAACAACTCGGGTTTATTATTAGATGATGAAGAATAAAACCTTTGTTTTGTTCAATGACATGAATAGAAGTAGTTTGTGTTAGAACAGAGTACATTTGCTGCCAGAGTGGCTGTCAATGGATGAAAAAAAGAGACTTCATCACCTCTGTGTCTGGCACTTCCATATTTTGTCCTAAATAAATAAATACCGATCCACTTGTGGAAGCAGGGTTGACCACTGACAGAAGTATGGACAAATCAATACTTGATTTGTACAGACTTATGCAACGTAGCAGAAAGCAGAGTGAGATTCCTGTAAAAACAGTCACTTTTACGCTTTTTTGCAAACACATAAAGTATGTTTTTCCCCACTTCAAACACAGAAAAAAGGAGCTTCCTATTATTTCAAAGCTTATTTTTAGTTTCAGAACTCTTTAGGGTGAATGGCACCAAATGAAATGATACCACTTTGTAAACTTGTTGGTTTCCTTTTTTTAAAAAAAAAAAAAAAAAAAAAGAAAGAAAACCAAGAAGAAAGATGGATTTCTGAAAAAAAAACTGAGTTTCATGGCTTTTTGGATTACCCAGCTGTTTTTTTTCCATTGCAGTTCAGTTGTTTATGTACTGATCTGACTTGAATAGTGTTCTGGCATTCTGGTTTACTATTAAGATTTACTTGGATCTGCACATGAAGTGACAAGTCAACTGATTTCTCTCTCAGATGTTCTTAAATAAAGCTTATATCTACTTTTTAAAATAAAATATAACATTAGCTCGCACTTACATGCTTTAGTAATTACACTCATCCATGCGTTAATAATAAATATAAAGCATTTTACCCCTTCCTTTCACCCAAAGAAAGCTGGGATAAATTCCAGCAGGATCCAGTGGTACTGAATAGAAATAAATGGTTGAATAAATGAATGAATGGAGCAGATACAGTAAAATAATTATAGTAATTGCAGTGCAATTTCTAGGAAAATGGAATAAGCTCAGTGCAAATCAAATCAAATAGTCTGTCTCAATCTGAGGTTAAATATAATGTAAAGTAAGTACTTTAACTTTATGAAACACCTTTTAATACTTTTCCCAATGGTGTACAGCCCCTGAATAAATTCACATAAACTTAAAATCAGCTGTGTTCATAGATGATCCGTCTTATTTTTTGGCATTGCCAGATAAGTGTTTACTTTGTCTGAAATCTTGAGAAATAACCCGAGGCAACACAATTGCTTAGCAAATTTGTATGCACTCCGAATACACACTTGTTTATTGTTAGAAAAAAGAAAAAAATCACACCAGCCTGAGGCAGTGTTCTGAGCAGATGCCTTGTTTCATGAAGTGACAGTCTGGTAACTGCACTGCCTGTTTCCATTTGAGTTCTCTCCATTTTCTTTACCAGAATGATGGAGTAGTTGCAAACATGACACTCCTCAAGAGATTAAATGCTGCTAATATATCAGGAAGGAGCAACCTCATGTTACCACAGCATGTAATGGGATCATATTTGAAAGTTTTGCCATGGGCTGCAAAGCCGAGGAGTTTTCTAAACTACAGTAAACACTGGGATCTTTGAGCAGAAATGTTCACTGTGTTGGTGGGTGACATATCAGCTTATTGGCAAGCACATTCAATTATCATTATCCACAAATCTGGCTGATAAATTGTCTCTAATAATATGTGACTTGGAAAAAAAAACAGGGAGCCATTAACCTACACTGTGTAGACTCTTAGTCATCCAGGTCATGGTTACTCTTAACGGCTTGAAACAAACTGTTTTTTTTTTTTCTTTTCTTCTTGAAGACGGTTCACCTTAGTCTCAGGATTTTGATAAAAAGCCTTAAAAAAAAAAAGAATAAGAAGTCTGGTTGTTTCTAGCTGTTGAGACTCACCATTAACCTTGAGAGTGTGGACATTTTGCTTTTGTCTTGCACCTCTGCTGTCTGTGTTATGGGAGGCATGTTAGCATCCATCCATCCATCCATCCATCCATCCATCCATCCATCCATCCATGCATCCCCATTTTTCCAACAACTGCCTGCATATCTATTAATGATTAGTACCATGATTTGGTAAAACCTTTATTGACGAGATATATGCATTTTGATCTTGCAGCAGACGTTAGTTTTCATAAGATGCATGAATGTGTGTGAGAGGGAGTGTGTCCTTCACTAGGCCTTTTTGACAGACTGATCTAGCATATTTTATGAACATTTGAATTCCTAATTCTGACAATGAGGACTAAAATCACCAATGTGAAACACAAAAGGACAAGAATGTTAGAAAAGACAGTGGACAGGTGTAGTGTGGTGACTGTGGTGATTAGTGTAGTTTGTGTGATATGTCTTAGTGCTGAAACGTATTGCAGTAAAAAGGACAGAGACATGTATATGTGTGTATATGTAGACTTGTACATATACATATAAACACAGGGAGGGAGAGACAGACATACCTGCAAATACATACTTAGAGTAATAATAATAATAATAATAATAATAATAATAATAATAATAGTGACTGTAAAGACATCTACAGTAACAACAATGTGCTACAAATATGAACAATGGAAGTTATCATCACCGCCAAAATTGTCACCATCTGCCCTGGCTTCCCTGGTTGCCCCACAGGCACACAACCATCGGCCAACCCCTCACCAGGTAGGGAGAGAAGCCCAAGAGGCACCTGCAACCCCTGCACCATGACCCCCACAAAGACTGCAACCCCCTCGCTCCCCCATCCCAGGCCTCCCCAGACCACTGTGTCTAGTACATGGCACCGGCACCACAAAGAGCAACTGACCCAAAACACCACCACTCTGCACAGCCCCACAGCAGCAGGACCCTCTTGCCACCTGCCAAACGCCAGCAGATGAAAGGAGAAGAAGCCAACAAAGAGGGAGAGGGGAAAGGAAGGAAAAACAATATCAGAAGGCCAAAGAAGGCCACAGCCTGTACAACAAGAGGGCACAACCCACGCCGGAGAGCCACATGGCGTTCCCCCACACATCAGAATGTGCCAGCAAGTAACAAGGCAATGCACCACTCAAAAGCCTCCCAGAGCCACCCCAAGCGCTCAATCCACCACCAAAAACATGTCCCAGGCCCACACAAGCTCCCTAATATTCCTGCCACACACAAGGTCCCGATATCAGGCATGCACACCAACAACCCAAACACCCCCGATCAATCAGCCTGCTCTCCTCCATCAAAGTTCATTTTTTACATTTTAAGTTTGTGATAATTTTGAAATATATGTGGCTGAGAGTGTTAAAAAGAAAGATGTGCCATGCAGGGTGGAAGGTTCCAGCATACCCAGCTTTCCCTGTAGCTGGGGATGCTTATTTATTATTTATCCCCTTTGTAACGCTTATCTGAGACCAGGTCAGGTAGGGCAACAGTCTGAGCAGTGATCCCGAGACCTCCCGTCTTCTGTCAACTTTGGTGTTCCACCAGGGGAACTGCTATAGAAGCTCCACAGGGGGGGACACCAGTACATTTCCGTGTCCACAGACACATGTAATCTCTCCACAAGTTCCCTCATTAGGTGGGACATGTCTGAAAACACCTTTCCTGGAAGACACCTGACAAGCATCTTAACTAGACGCCTCAACCGGCTGCTTTCAATTTCAAACAGCAGTGACATCATAGCTTCTCAATCTCCCTGCAGTCCAACTACCAATGTTCTATTTTTTTTCACTCCTACTTGTGAAGAGGTACCCAAGATACTTGAACTCCCTCACTTAAAATAACAACCCACTCCATGTTTGTAAAGACTGTAGCAGGCTGGGAAAGAGTTGTAGCAAAGTTAAACCATGTAAAATTGATGCTTGAGGTGTGCCCTCTGCCTTCAAAACCAACTCAGCTGAATCCTGATCAAGCTTCACTATGCTTCAAGTTGGCAATGAGAATGGGTTGAGATTCTCATCACAGGTGCGTCACGCTCAGCTGCAAACCATCCCAGAGATGGCTAAAGATCCCCTCTTGAGAAAGTCAACAAGACCACATCACCTTCAAATAATAAAGATGCAGTCCAGCTCCTAGCTGTACCTTCAGTCCACAAAGGTGACTACAGTTATGGCAATGCAGATATATCCGGGTCATTTTATATTCTTTCTCCTGTTGTATAATTGCATTATGACATTGGAATCATGCATCAAGTGGAAACGTGAATATAACGTGGATAAAAATGCCTTGGTTAAAATTCCCTCAACATATTAGTACCAACAAGCAGTAAAAAATATTTTATTGAAACAACCAAAAGTATCTCCAGTGTGCAGTTGTAAAACAGGCTAACGCCCCTACAAATCCGTGTGCAGCAACAAGTCTGCTGTGACTCTGTTTGGCAACCCCGAAAGCTCCCTGGAGCCCTGTTTGGTATTCTGTGGCACATGTGGTTCATGCTGAGGGCAGAGAGACTGCGTGACAGCCAGTGTCACCATCAGTCGATTCAAGTGAAGCGTGTGTGTTTGTACCACTGAATTGTTTCAGCGTGACGCGCAAACAGCTTTGAGTTGATTCAGAAATGGAAAGCATCAATAAACCAGTCATTTTCTAAAGTTGTTAAGCAATCGATGTTTCTCACACAGTGTGCGGATTTGCCTGAGTGCATATTTGAAGGTATAATGCATCTGTTTACCTATACGTCTGGCAGGTAGCCCACAAAAAAACACAGGCCATGCAGGCGAGGGAGCGCCAGGCTTTTTCTTAGCGCTCGTCTGTAGAAAAGGAGGAACAAACAGAGCAGAAACCTCCAAACACGTGTCATCTTTCCCCACTTCCTCTGCAGTCACACCCTTCTTTAGAAACTAGCTATCAATTTGTTGTTTCCAGTTCAGCAGCTAAGGTGAAATTTCAGGGAATTTTACTCACTGTAAGCTTACAATAATGAGACAATATATTTTTAGACTTACATTGTACTCTGTCTTTTTTTTTGCCATGATTCTGTATTGAGCTCATGCAGTTGAGTGTACTACAGTACACAAATGCATCCTTTGTTGACACAGATAGGGCACCAGAGACATCGCTATAGAGCAAGGCACAGTTCAGCGAACGCTCTGCAAACACGATGCTCAGGTGTGTTTATGTGTTGACACACTGTAACATGATTTATAACGTAGCATTGGACTGGTAAAACTTTTATTTGCTTAGCAGTAAAAGAGCCCTGCTACACTTTTATTCTCGAATATCTAAGATATTGTCATAACTAATGAAAAGACCACATGAAGTCAAAACATTAAATGTGCTTAAACTAATTTATCTTGTTCTCCTTTTTTGTGTTGGGCTTTCTAAAAAGAACATAGAGAATCTTTTTCAGATTTTAGTGCAGGGAGTTGTAGGGCTGTCACTTTCTAACTGGTACTTGATCATTAGCTCAGTTATGTTGTGGAAAATTCATATTTGAACTATAATTAACCCACTCAAATTTTAACGTAATTGTAGGTCCATGTTGAAGTGCATTAGATGCTTTTTGGAATTCTTTTGTTTGTGTCTAATCCAGCAGGAGACTCTCGAGATAAAAACAATCAAGCCAACTGCCTTGAGAAGACAGCTATGATTGCAAACCATCTAAAATGTGGCATGTATAAATATTTTGGGTTAGGGGGTTTATTCAGGCTTTCTCCACAAATGTCCGACAATATCCATCTTACCTCTACAGTACATCATGATAATACTTCTGATGCACCATGTAAGCCAGGAATCAAAGGAATGAGAGGTGTTTTTTTGTTTTGTTTTTTTTCTATGACATTAGGCTTAAACTAATGCTCAACAAAGCCTACAGCGACAGCTATTTTCAAGTCGACTAATATCAAAGCAGCAACATTAGATATTCAACCTAATTTTGTGAGATCTGATATTCATTCAAAACATAATAATACAGCTTAAGGGGTCCCTTTAAGCATAGATGTTAAGTTGCTTTTACATTACTGTTAAGATTGACTCTTGTTTGATCTCTTGCTTGCTCACTTCGTCATCTTCTTCTCTTTTCTTTATTTTAGTCAATTTCTCAGTCATCTCTGCTTCATGTTTTTAGAGGCTGAGTGAAACATCTTGATCTTAAAACCATTGTTAAGAGTTGTCGTTGATAAGGGAGCTTTTGGAAATTCTTGTGGAGCCGCGAAAGGGTCTTTCGTGGGTTGGGTATTTCATGTGACCCTCAAAAACTGCTGGGGCGTGGGGGTTATGATGACTCATTGCTGGCTGGATAAACTATCAGCATGAGATGATTTATAGTCTTCTAATGTCCGCTTCAAGCTTGAGTCTTCTCTTCTCTTTCATATCCTCCATCACTGTGTACACAAATCCAACAAACAGAAAAGCAGCAACCATCTCAGCACTTTCTACATTAAAGCCATCATTTTACTTTTTCTTTTTTTTTTCTTTTGGTCACCTTCTTGCAAAGGTACTGCATTACCACTACCAAATGGTGTTGAGTGTTCGGTTAAAAAGGTTGAGGAAAAGGACATCCCAGGTGCAGTTCCAGCATCCTACATTTTACTCTAGAGTTTTACTTTGCAAATGGAAACCTGCTTGACTTTAGTACCATAAAGCAAATCCCACTTCCCATGAGAGATGTCCGAGATGGAAGTCGAGAATTACTTTGGGTTGTTTTTGATGATTGATGTGATGCCAAGAGCTTGGAAATGATTCTTTAAAACAACAAAATATTCCTTCAAAAAGAACTGAAATTGATTTTTTTTTTCACATAGACACTTATCTTTTATGTGAAATGTGTGCATGTATTTTAAAAATCGCTAAATCCATTAATATCACTTTTGGCCACATGGGTTCATATAGCTCTGGTAAAATGACAAAAGAGCCACTGACACTTCTGTGTGAATGAGTGAGAAAAGTTAGTCATATCTTTTTTGTTCCTTATGTTTAGTGTGAGAGTATGACACAATCACTTTCTTTAGATGTGTTGCCCCCATGTGGACAGAAGTGGTATTGCTACCTACAGTGACTTTAACAAGTTTGCATAGATTTCATGAATTCTTAATTTGAGACTTGATAAGGATCTTGAAACATTTGTAATGCTTTTGAAATAACAAAAAGATTCCAATATCAGATGTATATTTCCCTCTCTGTTTTTGTTAGATTCATTAGCAGTCTATGTATTGGTAACAGCAATATTACCCTCTATGTTTCATGTGAGATGAGCTCAGCAGTCTGTAACGAATGATATTCAATTTAAAATGGGGAGAAGATGGGGGATAATGATCGATTCTCTGATTCATGAAACAATCTTAACACACTGTGAAAGATTTGTAGTAAACAAGAAGGTAATCTACATATGAAAGAGCTTCTCTATGTCCTTGCGGGATACTTCATACCTCATGCTGTCCACTTGTTTATGTGGTTTATGCTGAATGGATTTCAGCATCAGCCTCTTGAAAGTTAAACTGTGCCCCAGCTGATTATGTCGGACCTGAATGTGAAATGCAGCAGGGATGAGTATTTGGCTCCCTTTGATCATCAGATGTCTGCCCATGCATGCAATGAAATAAACATGTTATTAAAGTGGCATTTGAAATTATGAGAAATGGTGTGAAATTGACATCTAAATAACCAAACGAGGGTTTCATGAGTCATTACCTCTTGCCTAATTATCAAAACCACTTATGTAAAATATTTGGCCTGGTTACTGTGGAGCCCTGCATGGATTCAAGTTCGTGCCATTCTCAGCTTCATCAACTTTTTTATTTTTTAATGACTGTCTTCAGAAATAGACATGCAATAAAAAAATAAACTAATAAAAAAAATAAACTAATAAGAGGAATGAGTTCAAAAGAGATAAGTAGGAAATCCAAGAAAAGACTAACAAATAAAAAGCTTGATTACAGTAAAGCTGCAACAGAGATCCTCCACTAACAACATTCAAGCTTTGCTGATGCGGTTGTTTTGTCTTCTGGTTTGTGGTGCCGCTCGTTAAAGCCTTATGAACATTGTGTGGACAGACAATAGCAAATTTTGATCTGTGTATTTTTATCTGCAGGAGGTAAGCAGCTAATGAGTAAATATAAAATCCACACGTATCCACAGTCAGTTATATTTGGCTTATTTGTTTAGCTTTTGCTTTGCTAAGAGGTGTTTTTGCTGCCACATCTTATGCAAATGTGCTGCTCTGATACAGACGAGCCTCAAGCAAAGTTAATTTTCTGTTGATTTGTTGGTCTGGAAAGAAAAAAAAAAAGTTGTGAGAATGTTCATGAGCTCTATGGCTTGTGTAAAATGGGTCAAATGTTCCTGAGCAGTCTCCAGCTACTCCCGCCTCCACCCACCATTACCAGGACTAAACAGGGAGGTATTCTACAGCCCAAGTTGCAAAGGTAGTAGTTGCTGCTTCTTTTACAAATTACTTTTACAAAGAAATAATGGAGTAAAGAAGTTCTGGAAGTGGCCTCTTTACTCCACCTTCTCCTACTCCGCCTCTGTGGCACCACTGTTACATCTCTGTTACAATACACCAAGCAAGTTTATAAGTGTAACAGAGGCAGAAGGAAATGTTGCCCATTCCACTTCCTCACATTTCAACAACGAAATTAAATAAAGACACTACAGAAGCACAACAGTCTGAGTTTGTGAGTGGAGCTCTGGTAATCTCAGGTTTAATCCCTGCTTTATTATAATTTCTTTACTTTGATTTGTACAGCATCATTGTGTTATCATCTACAAACAAAATATTCAGTCAGCCAGTCATGCACGTTTAGATGACAGTGCAGCACAAACTACAGCGGATGAGTGGGCTCGAGAATGAATAAAGAGAGGGAGCAGCACTCACAGAGAAAAAGCAGTGAATCATGGAAATAATTTGTTTCATAACAGTTACATCCTAAAACACTCGTGCATCCCTCTGTAGGAAGGTGTAACTTTAAGTGACTGCAGCTGACATGCACTGCTTTCTGTCACTTCACTGTCCTGTTTGTGAAACGCCACTAACTGAGACAGTTACATAACCCACTGGAAAGAAAGAAAGAAAAAAGTAACCAGAGCAAACAGTAATGGGGCTTGGGTTTAAATTTGATTTATTTTCACACCTCTTTACAAAGGGAATGTCTGTATAGTGCATGGGTAGTATTAAAATTAGTCTTTATAGAGACCATCCTGAAGATGATTTGGACTGATTGACACTTCAACATTTTAATTTGAAAAAAAAAAAAAAAATCACAAGAGAAAAGTAGAGAAAATTGCGCCATGCCAGTATGTTAGTGCAGCTTCATCTCAGCCCTGATAATGAATCAACTTTGCATTTTTAAAAGATTATAAAAGAAAATGTTCTTTTAAGTGAGCCCAAAGAAATCACGTACAAATACAAAGGCTTCACTTTCGTTGAGTCTGTCTGCTCTGCAGAGTCGCTGCAACCTGACAACACGTGGCCGTGAGCTGCACATGTGGACGAGTGTCTGTGGTGATGTCATCAGACAACGCCATGTTTGTCAAGTTATTGACTGCTGGTTCAGCTGTAGTCTTAATAAAGAGCTTTCTCTGTATATATTAGAGTTTTCCCTAATGAGAAACAGGAGCTGGAAATGGGAGAATTCAGAATTTTATGACTGTGCAGAGAGAGACAGACAGACAGAGATGTTTAAAGTCTGTCTGACAATATAGAGATGTAAACTTTTGGCTAATTTTGCTAAGCCGTAAGCAGGATGCATTAAACATTTCTGCTCTCTTCATATTGAACATCTTGATACTCACCCAGCTGCTCAGACTTTTCTACTTTATCTCCAAAAATCATTTTAATCAGAATCAGAATGCCCTTTATTGTCATTATACTGAATGTACAATGAGATTGGAGAGCTTCTTTTCTAGTGCAAAGAGTTATAACTGTTTAGTGTAAGATACAAAATATACACAACATAAACGTCCCACAAGATAGAGCAAACAGGGCAAAATAGTTCAAGACTATAAAAAATGTTTTAGCAAATTATAATACTCAGGGTGAGATGTGTTGCATGTAGGAAGATATTTTGATGGCTGGAGTTGTTGCATGTGAGAGTTCAGGGTGGTGATGGCTCTCAGTGAGAGACTGTTTCTCAGTCTTTTTAGATGAGTTTTTACCAGTGTGGAAGTGGGGTTTATAGATGGCATTACTACTGTTCATATCTGAAAAAAAATTCCCTGCTTCAACACAGCTGATCCAAATGAATGGATTACCATCAATATATCTTCTCCACAAGTCTGTTTATGACATTGATTTTAATCAGGTGTGTGAAAGTGGGCAACGTAATCTAAAAACAAAGCAAAACAAGTTTCTTTTTACAGGACATTTAAGCAACAAGCAATTCCAGCTGCTTTACATGATGAAGTAACAAAAAGTAAAGAGAGAGAAAAAAGTTAGACTTATGCTAGCACTGAAATTAATATTGTTTAAATCTAAATTAAGAATGGTTGAAATGCAGCTGTGAACAAATGAGTTTTTAACTTTGATTTCAATGAAATGAGTTTCAGCATTCCTACAATTTTCTGATTGTTTGCAGTTTTTCAGTTTGTTTCAGATCTGTGGAGCATAAAAGCTGAATGCTGCTTCTACATGTTTCATTAAATGAATAAACTAACTGAATAAAGCGTCACTCAAAGACCGGAGTTGGCCTTTTTTTTTTAAAACCCTGCTCTACCCTGCTCTTGACTGGCTGGAGCAACAATGATTTGCAGGGCAGGCTGACCCTGGTCCATCCAAATCTACATGTTTCTCTGATTCATTATGTTGATCAGGAATAGAAGCATTTAGAAACCTTGTATTTCATGTGAACTTTGCATTTCTAATAAATTGTTTACCTCAACAATCTCTAAAGATCGCACAGATCATCAGTTTAGCATTTTCATTTTTCAACCTCCAGATGGCTAATAAACACAAGCAGCAACACTTAGCACACGGCTAATTACGGATCGTTGAGACTATTTTTTACCAAGACTATTTCTCAACCTCCATTTCCTCACTTGTATTAACAGCAACACTTTCCACACCTACTCACAGTGGATTACAAATGTTTCAGGGTCCTACATTTATAAGACAATCCCTCCGTTATCCCTCTGTTTCTCTGGCTTGGCCATCACTTAATCCCCGCGTGTGCGTTTGAGTGTTCGAGTCCAAGCTTTGTCGAGCTCCCGCACTTCACCTGTTTATTGCATTGTCTCAAAGATGCACTCTGGTTCCAGTGGTGACAAAGGGATGGGATGAAAATAAAACAGGGAGCCAGGAACAACAGGGAGGCAGGACGGTGGTCTGTGGCCACGGATGTTTGCTCTGCAGTTTCAGTCTCGTTGTTCCACCCTGAGCTGAGAGCAAAGCAAACAATTGACCAGCTCCGACGGAAAAAACAAAACACACCACTATAAAACACTTTAAGTATTGTTTACTGTAGTACATGCTTTGTAGGGGAAGAAAACATTAATAATGGCACATATTGGACAATACACTCTATATTTCCAATATCGATCCACAAGGGACCTTCATCAGCTCGCATCAGCCAACAGATATATCAGTCTGGATAAAATAATACTATATTGATGGAGCCAATTATTCAGTTTTAATAATAGTCCACTTACTAAAGACAGTAAACCATTTTCTACTGTTATTCGGCTTGGTTGAATAAATCAGCATAGTTTTATATCTTGCTGGTAATTCACTATTAGAAAAAAACAAAGTTCAATAGATTCATCACCAACAGTGGTAATTCGTAGCACTGCAGGAGGTTTTTTTTTTCATAGATTTTCCCTACAAACCATAAAATAATAAGCTTTTCTTCTGCAGTCACTTCCATTTGAAAAGCAGTCATGCTTTTATGAGCCTGAACATTCAATAAATCTTTCATAAATATCCCAAGAAAAGAGTTTCTACTTGGAATGATGGTTACAATCATAACCAAAGTAAAAGACATTTTTAAAAAAAAGCTAATTACTTCCATTTAAACTAAGCCCTTGCTTTAATATCCCTGTGCAGACAATTTTCATCTCATGTCAATTGAAATTTTTCGACTAAGAGTGAAGTACGCCAGGGAGTAAATGCTGGATTTAAGGTGTAAATAGGTCATTAAGAAATGAGTTAGGGAATACACAGTCGATGCTCATTTTGTGCTCGAACTCTTGAGAGGAGCCGCTGAGTTGGTTTCTGCTTTGTACTCCACAGGCTGCTTCGCTTGTAGTTTGATAACACAGCTGTCATTACAAGCCTGTGAAGACTGCCAAAAGAACACTGTTTTAAATATTATTAAATATTGAAAAGTATTTCTCTTGAAGGATTTATTTAAGAACCCATTCCTTCAAAATAAGTAGGAATTATCCCGTTCATGTGGCTAAAAATAGAGCACATCCTGGTTCAATTGTTCTGCTTTTGTGAACTAAATCTTCTTAATCGCAGGTTTTCTTTTCCTAATTGGATACATTTAAATAAAACGTAGTATCAACATACACCAAATAACTAAAAATCTTCTCAAAGCTCAGGAGACCTTGATACAAGGTCAGTTTGTAACATCATTTTCAGGCATTTATCTGTGTAGTTCATTGATGACACTTCTGATTACACACAAAGATCAGTTTGCTTTTATGAGCATTATGACTCAATCTGTGCAAACACATGCACAGTATGACCTGGTCAGTATGACCCAGGTCTTCATGGAATTTTCCTGCGACAATAATAAATTGCTGAGATCGGGGTTGTCTAGGAGACATTTAAGACACAAAAACTCTGACAGATGAACAACTTTGAAAGTCCATATAAAATGAAATCCTGACGAGCCAGTTTTATGATATGGCCTGTAACTCTTCAAAGACAACATGTCCACTGTTGACATGCAGAAACAATGTTGCTCATTTAATTAAATTGAGTTCATTTTGATTTGTAGGCCAGCAACTGTGTCCTGGTAAAAATGCGGGGCATGTATTTGTTTCACACACAAATTTCTATGTTGCAGGAATTCCCTTCTTTAAAAGTCCAAACTTATGTAAATCTGATCACCATTTACACTGATACAGTAATTTAATGTTGATCATCACTCGGAAGTCCCCTGAGTGTTTTAACATTAACCAGCCTGAATCATATTTTTCCGTATTCTCCAGTGAGTATCCTGTTTGGCTTCCCCCTTCCCACTGCTCCAAGCTCACTCTCTTATTACCAGTCACCTTCCTGAACGAATCAGACATGTTACTGCCAGCCGTGGGACACAAGAACAGGGACAATTGGAGGACATTTCTCTTTGAACATCATTGGAAGCTCCTGGTTTGACTGTCCTTTTAAAACTTTTAGGTATTGTTTAATGAATTGTGCATCTCTTCAAATGACAGACAGTATGAAAGTAAATAACAGTTTTAAAAAAATGCCAACCTTTGAAAGTAAGTGAAAGCGTGACATGTTCCCTTGAAAAGCACTGAAAAGGCAAGTTAGTGAAAAACAATATGCCTAACCCAGGTGATATGACCACAAATTATTATCACAATTAATTGAATATTTTACCTTCATTATATTTAACGGGTAACTTTTTTTTTCATAGATCAACTGATAGTTTTTTTAATGTCAGTTTGGGATATTTTTCTAATAAGACAGTGCATATCTTTGTTAAATAAGTGAAGGGAAATGGATATGATGTTTATGGTCATCTGATCAAACCTAGGAACAATTCTGATTTTAGCTTTAATGTTAAAATCAAGTTAGCGAGCTTAAAAAAAAGAAACAAAAACTAACTTCTCGCTAGATTTTCAGATAGCTCTACAAACTGCCGTGCACTACAATGAGTCGGGCTGCTTTCTCTTTCCATACATTGTTCATACTCAGTGATCTGATCGTGCTGGAGGTGTCGAAACAGATGTGTGCCGTCAACCATTGGTGACTGAAAATGTTTTTCTGTTGTTTTTACATTTCACTTGGTTTGTTCAGTGTCATCTTTAAAAATAAAAAAGCCAAATGCTTCCAAATGTTAGACTGCATTTTTCTTTGGTTCAGGCTGTTGGAGTTGCTCTCTGGGTTTGAGTTCTTCATGCTTCGTGATCACAGACTGAACTGAGTTACGCGACTACACATGTAGTACTATCATTTTAAGCGACTACTACATGAACACACGTAGTGGGGAAAGTGATGAAAAGTAAAGAAAATAATTGAAATAATTGCCGTGGGCAAAATTACATCTGAAATAGCTTCTGAAAGTAGGTTTTGATTAATTTCCGATTACTTGTCCAGTCCTACAATATTCTTTCCCATTCTTTGTTGACAAATGACAATTTCAGTTGTTCAGCGGTTTCTAGAAAGATCTCAACTGCAGGCAAGTGGCAACCATACTTCCCTAACATGGAGGTAACACTGTTAAAGATGCTCTTACCCCAAATCATAAGAAGTTGTCACATGATGGGTTAATGAATGCACAATAAAAGAAGGGTAAAAACTAAAAAAAAAGAAGAAAACACTTGAATTCTGAAGTTTTCTTTGACTTTTATTTAATCCCAGACATAGGTTTCTAAAGCATTTACCACATACATAGCTTTTCCTTCCTAGAGCTCTTTAAACACATCTGAGACTGACGAAGTGAAAAAAAAAAAGCTTTTGGCATTAATTTTGTTCAGTTTTTCTCCTGAACATGTCTTGAGGTCCTCAACAATATGGGGAGTCGTCATTGTTGCAATTTTTCTTTCAAATTTTTGACACATTCTCAGAAATGGCGAGGGCTCCTGGAAGTGAACCAGGAATTTGTGTGATTTTTTTTTTTTAACAATTTGTCTTTACAGAAAGGCTTCCGCTCAGACACATTTATAGGATGTCTGAACGGCACTTTTTTCTGTGAAGGATAAAGTCAAGACTATAACTAGGCTATTCCAAAAATGAGATTTTCTTTCTCTCATGCTTATGCTCATTGTCACAGAGATGCTTGCCAGTTCCAGTGATGTCTGCAGATGTTTGAATGTTACTCATGGGCTCTTCTTTACCTCTTTGAGGATTTTGTGTTGTCCATGCGAGGTCTTTGTTTCTGGGCATAAACTTCTAGGAAGAGTAGCCACCCTTTATACGGACTAAGTCTTAGTGTGGACTGAGGAATAGCTAAGTATTGTAAGATGGCTTTAAATCCTTTTCCAGCCACATCCAGATCAGCTCTTTTGTCAGTTATTTTCGCCACATCTCACAAAATCTTGGAAGTTCAAATCTTTGTTCAAATACTCAAAATACGCTTTGAGTCAGCGCTGGCCATTGTTAAATGTCTCATTCTACATTCAAAGTCTTTTCCACAAAATGCAGGGACGAACTCCTTACTGCTTCAAAAGGAAACCTTTCCAAACAAACAAGGATCCTTGCAAATATTTAGTTGGTAATAAATGTAGCTATACTTATGTGTTAAACCTTCTTTGCATTCAGTTCAATTTAACGCTCCTATAATCATTGCGTGATTTAATCTGCTGCAACATGTATCCTTTGCATTTTTGTCATACATCATGTTTACTATTCATCCACAATCCAAATGCATTTCCATTTAAATTGCTTGTATTTTTTAAAATTTATTAAAGGATTAATCCTTTTAAAACATTTTAAAAGTTGGCATGGCCACCTGTCTCCTGTCAACAGTGTTACCACATGGACGGATTCATGAGCCACTCAAGTGCATACATTAAGATTATACTTGTTTCTTTTCTGTTAGATACTACTTGGACAGCAAAGAGGATGGAGTGAGATACTTCAGAATAGATGAAAGCAGCGGAGTCATACGGACGACCCAGCCTCTGGACCGGGAGGACATGGCTTGGCACAACATCACTGTAATGGCCTCGGAGGTTGGTAGGTACCCAGGTTACTTTCCACGTACTTGGTTGTTGGCAAACACACGGGCAAACATTCTGCACCTGCATTTGCACCTGTTGATACTCATTAAATGCATAACCAACAAAGAGCCTTAGAAAATATTTACATATGAACCAAACTTTAGTAGCCCAGATATTAGTGAAGTTTTCTGCTCCCACAGTGTGTCTATATTTTGTTTATTTTATTACATGTGATTACAATTTAACTACTTTAATTCCTGCATATTTATTATTTTTCCACTGGCGTAAAAACTTAGACATTATTCCTTTGTACAAGGTAAATTAGCATATTGGTGGGAACAAGTGTGCATTGCTCATGCTGCACCGAACATGCAGTAAAAACATGAAACGCTGCAGGGCTGAAAGAGGCAGTTAAGGGATTGATCTTTCCTTCCACACTGTACTTAGCCTCAAGCTAATTCCCATTATAGAAGAGAATTGCATTCAAATTATGGGTGCTATCTGTGCCATCACAATATAATTTATACAGAAACAAATACTGAGAGGATTTTTTTAAAAAGTGAAGTCCTATGACTACGTTTTTTTCCCCACTTTCACCAGATAACAAGACACCCTGAGGAAATCATATAGTCAGAAGGTTGCTGAGGATCAGATTCATGGAGGATAAAATTGGAGTCAAAATCAATATCAACAAAAGAAAGGTTTAATAAGAAGAAATCAGTACACAAATCTTCACCTTCCATGCTCCTTTTACCCACTGAATAATATTTGCAGAACATTGTAATTACAGAATACAAGGCATTGAGCATTTTCATTAACTCATTTGATTTTACACATGTCAGCAGTATGTATTAGGAAGGAATTTGCTTACATTTAATGTAAAGACACCATTGTGACTGCTTGTTATGACCAGCTGCTCAGTACAAAAGCAGTAATGCAGATGTTTTTAATTTCCTCCTAACGAGCACCTCTGGTCAGTGGACGGATGACACATTATACCTATTTTTAAAATCACACAATGTGCAATACAATACACACATGCAGCAGATGAGGTTAACGGGAAAAAAATTGAGCCTTAAGGATCATTTTCACCTTAACAAAACACAATTCCAACAGCTGGCAGCTAAGTGAACGCCTCGTTAAGAAAACATGAGTGCAGATTGCAGCAGAAAACTTGAAGGCGACATCCGCTGCTAGATTCAACAAAGGAAAGCTGAAACTCATTGATTTAGCAGTTGAAAACAACAAAAAAATAACTTAAGTTTCTACAGCTTTCTATAATTCTAAATTTAGCCATTACTTTTGATGTTCTGCCATCATAAATCATATTCCAGTTGAACAAATTCCTTCAATGTATCTAATCCCCAGTCTCTCTGACAAATAATATTTATCTTAGCTTTTAGATTGTTTCTGTTCATGGTAACTGTGTTAAAAAAAAAAAAAAAAAAAATCCATCAAGTCATTCCTGAGATATGGCCTTGCATGAACATCCACAGCTGAGCAACTGTACTGGCACTGAAAAACTCAAAATGATCTCAAAACCAATGTTATTAAAAGTAGTTAATATGTTTAGTGGTAGATGAAATGTATTTTTAGAGTGTTGGCAGCAGGATGGCCTTTTGATATGAATTCTTAATGTTAGAATTCTGTAATGTCACATATGCTGCCTTTACGTTGATACAAAATGTATTCAGATTTATTCAGCTGCTCAGACATATATTTTTAATTCGATGTGTGAACAGATTTTTTAGAACAGAAGTTTAGTAGACAGTTTTAACCAGTCCCATCCTGATAGTTTTAGGCTTATTTTTATAAAGTGCCTTATTTTAAGTCACAAATATAATACCCTTAAAATAATCAAAATAAACATTTAAACAGTTAAACAAGTTACAGTCATTATCAAGGAAATTACTTAAAATTTGCAAAAGTTTATGAAGTAATTGACAGCATTTAAGAAAGGTGGAAATGCAGTTTATCTTCTAAAAACTACAATCAGAAGAAAACTAAAGTTAATCGATATTTGAATACATTTGAATCAAAGTCATTATTGTTAATACTGTGGCTAAAACTGTGAAAAATTAATTATTTTAACTGAAATAAAAAATTAAATAAAAACTTGATTTTAATTTTTATTTCATGTCTTGTTTATTTTTTTGGCACTTTGTTTTTCTTATTACTCAAAGGACAAAATGAAGGCTGTTTTTGAAGTATATGGCATTGTTGATAGGATTTTTTTTTTTTAAATCCTAGATGCTTTCTGTCAACATCTGTAAGTCATTACCTCAAAAACTAAAACCAAGCAAATTTTCGAGACTGAAACTGCTCGTGTGTTTGTTAAACTAACTAAAACTTAGGTTTTCAGTTTGTCTGATTATTTCAGCTAACTAAAACTAAAAACTATTAACAAATCTGATTCCAGTGAATATGTGAAATAAGTCAGGGTGTACGTCCTTATAATTAACCTCAAAATCAACTCAGCCACAATTGTTCCACTGCCCTACACAGAAATATAATTAAATCAACAAAAGCCCTTCTAACTTCAAGAGCTGCTATCAGGTAACTTGGGTCATTTTTAAACAGCGTTTAGCAAATCTCCCTGCCGGCATGCAGGGGTTCTGCATGCTAATGTTTCTTTATCTCTTCACCTCTCTTTAGTATTCAAGTACAGCTAAATGGCAAGACGCTCTCAATAGACTAAGATACATTTTTACCACTTTGGAGACTCGCAGTGTCATAGCAAAAGACAAAGCACCCCACGCCATTCAACGTAAATGATTGTGCAGAGGTTTTTAGATCTGAGTATCAAAAAGCAGCTAGAAAATTAGATAATGAATTATTGAATTTTGATGCTTTTTTACTGGTTCACCTTCGTACTTGACATTGAAAGCCATAAAAATCTGTATTATCATATCGTAGAATGTCAAATGATTAAAAAAAAAGAAGAAAAAATGCCATATATGGAGTCTTGTAAAGTAAATGAAAAGCCACAGCCATAAATTTAACAGATGTAATGTGCACATGCATTACCTTTTTTTCTCTCATCACTTAGGGTTGCATCTCATTGTTCTGCTCTTCAATCAAATAGCTAAAACATGCTAATTCCTGGAAAAATCATGTAAAATCAGGAAAGCCCAGGTAAAATCGCACCATCATGGACAAAGGTGCTGCAAATGTCGAAGAGAAAGTGTCTCCATCCTCCAAGTTGTTTTAGGTTTAAAAAAAAAAAATCAATCTAATATTAAACAAGAATTTACATCTAAAGGGTAAAAATGATTACAAAGCACTAAATTTGCACATGGTAGTCAGCATTGTTTTTGCTTGAAGTGTCCTTTGAAAGCTTCTGCAAGTATTAAAAGTATTTAGTCTTTACTTTTCTGCACTCAGCATACTGTAAGGTTCTTTGGACAGTTATTTCCCACTATAAAACATGTATTAGTTTTCCTAGTTGTTGTACAGGTTTGTTGTGCCGTCCAAACAACAAATAACACAAACATGCACAAACTTCCTGATGGATGTGTCCTTTATGTCTGATATGTGAAGCAAATTACAGCTGCATCGTTTGGAGAGAACTCAGGGAATTGGGAGGTAGGTGTGGGTGGGACATGGGGGCTCTTGTGGGTAAAATGACAAAAGCTGGTTTTATAGAAGTGTATGAGAAAACAAAACCATTTGTTTTGGTGTATTTCATTAATAAATATGTTCTTAATGCCTAATTAGGGTCTTTAATCACAAATATCAAATACTCTGTAAAACACAATGAATTTGTCAAATTACAGTAAAATAAAAAATAGTTATTGACAAGTACTGTGTCCAAAGAAGGTGAAAAATGTGTGGTTTTCTGCATTGAAAAATTGTGATCTAATCTTCATTTAAGTCACGACAACAGATAAACAGGACATCCTTATGATAAACATGTGATCTTTTCTTGGAACACACCCACTGAAAACTCACAATGCTGGAGGAAAAAAGTGAATTCACAAACTAATCACTCCAACACAAGTTAACTGGAGTTAGTAATTTCCACACTTGTAGTCCAATTAATGACATGAGTTTGAAGGTCTGCTCTCATCTATTTTGATGAATAAAAAGACACTCACACTTTTTACATTTATTATAGGTCTGAAGCATGCCTCATTGAATAAAAACTGTAAGATTATTTTGTATTTCTAGAGATTACTTTCAATCCTAAGCCTTCAAAGTGTTGAGGCATCTTTTTGTCAACACTTGGACAAACTGTCTATAAATGTTGTTTACTACTGTGACTACTCTCCTAGAAAACCCCAAAATGACTCCAAAGATACAAGACAGACTCTTCGGTGTGGTAAAGAAGAACACATGAAGAAGAGCGAAGAGCTTGAAGACATTACTAGAACTGCTCATGAGTCCGCATGCTTAAGGACATTGAACAGACAGGATGTCCATGGTTAAACAACATGGAGGAAGCCACCGCTCTCCAAATAAAACAGAGATGAACAAAGGTGTAATTGTTTACTGAAGCATATTAAGGGCACAGCTGGGCAGCACAGTGGGTTAGTGGTTAGCACTGTTGCCTCACAGCAAGGAGGCTCCTGGTTCTGTTTGGCGTTTACATGTTATTCCCATGCTTGTGTGGGTTCTCTCTGGGCAGTGACTTCATCCCAATCAGATTTACAAACATATGCCCTACAGAGTAGCTTATTCACCATTTGATTGTTTGAGTTTAGATATATAATCCTCCATTTTGAAAGTAAGGCCAGACAAGAGGAAAAAATAAGCAGACGACTGCACTTCTCTTGCTAACTGTAGATTGGAGCATGCTGTCTCTAATTCTGCAGCCGAGGAGGCGTTATAAGAATCACTGGGATCACGACTGCCCCCTACCTTGAGGCAGGAGAAGTGCATGCCTCACTTATCGCCTCTTCGCAGCTGTTTTATCATTGCTTAGCACAAGAAACACATTACACACAGATAGTTGTGGACAAAAAGAACCCCCTGTACATTATATTCATCAGCTAAACTATGGAAATTTAGTTCATGTAGCAAAAGTGTTTAAGCATTTTATTAGTGACATACAGAGAGACAGCATCCATTTCATCATCCAGTCATTGCGCAATCCATGGTGAGGCTCATCTGGTTGCTGCCTCACCACATGTCTCTTCTCAGTATTTCAATAGTAAATGTGACGATTCAGAAAATCTGAAGTTTGATGGAAAATAACTTTATAGTGCAAATCACAGGATACATATAACTATTTAATTCATTTTTTACATTTACATTAAACTTTTTTTTTTTCTTTCCATGATGACAGGTGAGGCATGGCCTCTCCTGCCTCCCATGACCGGGGTACTCCGGCTTCCTCCCACAGTCCAAAAAACCTGCATATTTAAGTCAAGTGACAAGTGACAATTCTAAATTGCATGGGGTGTGAGTGTGAATGGTTGTCTGTTTCCCCCGGGCTTCCATCCAGAAGGGAATCCAGCAAAAATTGGGCCAAATCGATATTCGGAATATGATCCGATGTGGGTTCCCTCTGCTCAGAGAGATTAGGCCCAAATGGTTGAGAGATTAAGGGGACATCAAAACACAATAATTTGTATGGTGGAGGAAGTATCATGACTAAAACTTCCTTTTTTAAAAAATTTCATATCCTGGACTATTTACAGTTACATAACAACAAATTCCTAAGTTTATTTTAATATCCTACAGGATAATGTCAGGGTGACCGGATGCCAGGTGGAGCTTAGTAATAGTTGGATATTGCAACAGGTCATTGACTCTAAGCATCAAAGTATATTCCAACATAGTAAAATTTTAGGGGAAAAAATAGCAAATCTGCCTTTCGGACTGGCCCACTCAAAGCCCAGGTCTTCACTCTACAGAAATTCAGAGCATTATGGAGAACTTACAAATCTAAAAAGTCGTTTTGTTGAGGGGAATGGTCAAAAGTTCCTCCTGGACTAGTGTGCAGGTCTGATCCAGTTTTTGCTGTCATAGGAGGTTTAACTGTTAACCTTAAAAGGTTTTGTGACCCAGATAAAAATGAGATGACACAGAGCTACAAATTCATATTGAAAATCAGTTTTCACACTGCTGTAACTACCTCACTGGGATACATAGCTTTAATGTTTGATGGTTTATTTTTGTTTTTCCCACAAAAAGAGCATGTCCCAATCTGAAATGTTTAGGTTTACATATGGATTTTCTTTATGTCTCTCTTCCTCCGTTACAGACAACCCGAGCCTCGCCACTCCTGTCCCCGTCACCATTCAGGTCCTTGACATGAATGACAACCCCCCAGAAATACCAACTGACGAGGAGGTGATTGTGTGCGAGAGCTCAAGGCTCGGGCAGGTGAGTGTCTGCAAAAAGGCTCAGCACCAATTTGTGTTTTCCGTCTTTACCGCTGTCCTCAGTCATTCAAAACCTCCAAGAGCTCAGAGAGTCTCAGAGAGAAAGTGTGGAGAGCCGACCATTAACCACAGCCATTCCCCTGACTGCATGCACTCTGTGCTGAACTTTTGTTTCCCTCAGCATTTCGGGTTGCTCAGCAGACCGGAGCTGTAACGACTGAGAAGGCGCTGCAGAGAGCTGTTTAATCATCCCTTATTCAAAATGAGTATCTCGGCAGCAAACCATGACAGCTCTAAATCGAAGCTCATTCCAATTTGCTCTCAGTAGTCTTTGATTCACTCAAATTAAGAAGGTTTTTTTGAGATATAGAGCAATCAGCAGCATGGAAATGGCTGAAAGGGTGGTTCTGCAAAAGATGATGAAGTAAAGACTGGAAAGACAAAACTAAATACATTTTTAATAGTTGTAGCTGGTGGAAGAAAAGTTTTTCGAATTAAACTTTGTTTTAATTTGAATGAAGGCTATACTGTAGCTTTGGGATTCTTTGCTTGGGGGATTAAGAGGAAAGAATTATGAAGTGTTGAAGGAGAAAGTGAGACACCAGCGATCAACAGACCAATGTACGTGAAAGGAGCTCAGCTAATCGTCAACGGTTCAAAAAAACGTTTTTATATACAACTGCAGTTGAACATTAGTGAAAGATATGCACAAATATGACACTAAATGTCAACATATTTCATTCCTATTCAAAAGTTAACATTTTTCATAACTGCCTGTAGTATATTTAATTAGAAGTTGCATTTGTAATACATAAATTCATTATCCAAGTTGTGACTAATTTTGATCGTAATAAATTAAAAGACTTTTCACCGAAAGAGAGCCCCGTTAGCTTGGAGACGAAGAAGTAAGTATAGATAATGAATATATGGTTAGTAAAAACAAGTTTAAACAATGAAATAATACACGAAGAACGTGTTTTTTTTTAAAATAAAAATTAGTAGTTTGGCTTGTCTAATTTTGGTTAGCTGAACAAAAGAAATACTGGGCAAAAAAGTGTAAGATTATTTTAAAGTCTTTATGTAATCTTTAAACAAAATCTAATGAAATTTATAATTTAAAAAAAATACTTAATATATGGGGCATTTATTGCAATTTACTAACCACAGTTATTTATCAGATAAACGTAGGGCTGTAAAAATAAAATGTTAACCTTGATTAACTAGAAAAACAATGTGTTAGAAAGAAGACGCTAATGAGCGCTTTTATTTCCACAGTTTTCATTCTAGTCTGAGATATCACCGAAAAGTTGACACTTGAGGTCTCAGCAGCTGATCCTCACACTAGCATTAGCTGCCAGGCTTGTCAAGTCACAATGGAGGAGGTGTTCAGGTGCAAATTGAATAAGTCTACAGGTGACTAACTTGATTGCAATAGTCTGGAGGCCAAGATTGGCGGTTTACAGGTGGAGGAAAGATGCCGTTCTGCGACACAACCTGCAAGCAACATCAAGAAGTTGCACTACATGCTGATATACAATTAACTGCTCTATTCTGTGACACAAAAGTACTGCTTAGTTGGACCCCATTTATGAATAGGACCAATCCAATAAGAGTTATTTGGTTTTAATTTAAAGGTCTGCATATTTATAAAAATCAATATTAACTCCATGAATATGCATTTTCCATAAATATCCTGTGTACATTTATTTGGCAGAGGGCTTTAGCGGTCACAGGTGCAGTTAAACTCAAATTATATGACTTGCATCTCAAACTGAGACATAATACTCTAAAAGTTTATTTTTCCCTTTAACAATTAATATTAAAAAACAGTGCTAAAGGTCAACAACAAAATTCACAAATCTACATCATTATTTCTCCCTCTGATATACATCTCTTTTTTTAAGTATCATTTTTAGGGTGTTATAATGATGTAAACATTGGAAAATATTCTCTACATCGTTTAAAAATAAAAGCTTTTCCTCTCCTAAAGTCAAAAATTCTCACCTATTCCTTTGATTTTTTTTTCCTGAAATCCTTTTGTATCATTTAAATTAAGCAAAAAAATATTTTCATGTAAACAATATTTCAAACTAATTAAATGCAAAGTTTATATGTAATTAGATTAATATTCTTAATTACTTTACACCACTATCTTTTTTTTTTTTTTTTTTCCATTATACGATTCCACATATCATGGTCAGATATGAAGTGGGTGTGGTAGAAGTTAAATGTCACAGTGATCAAGTTTTGGGGAGAAGTGCCCAAAGTTGGATACTCTAAACCTGACTGGCTAAAAATAAGTCACTTTAAGGACTAGTGTAAGGAGTGAATGTAGCTAATGGCAGCATAATGACTCGTGGAGGAAAAAAAATCTATTGGAGCCGGACATTTTATGGAGTCAGCACTCAGCGGTCATTCAGCGCTAACAGCTCTGTGCATTCAGGGTATCAGAGTTTCCTTATTCAAGCTTGAAGGTAAATGCTTGACAGAGTCACTGTTTCATGGAGATAATGACTGCATTCATCCACTCGTAGTTGTTTATCAGCCACACTCATTATAAATTTAAAAAAAAAAAAAAAAGTTGGAACACTGTGCTTAATGGAAGTTAAAAAAAAAGATTAATATATGTTGCATTTGAATGCAATTAAATGTCATGTCATTCGTTCATATACATCAGCTCTTACCTTCTCAGGCCTGCAACACTTTTTAAAAAAACTGTTAAGTCAGGGAAAATATAGGACTAGAAATTAGATTTAAGCAACATATGCTGCTGCTTTAGAGGCAGCATTTTTCCCATGGACACCCATGCATTATTCAACAAGATCATCCAAAAGCACAATTTGCACATTAAATGTGATTTATGCTAACAACAGGGCTTGTACAGGACTTGTTTGTGACACCATCAGACACTTTTTCATTCCTCTGTAGCTTGAGGTGCCGAAATTCTTTTTGTTTACATCCTTGATGTACCTCAGACATGGCGACACAACAAATAAAGCTCACCGTATGTGAGTTGGAGCTCATAAATGTTGAGCAACAGTAACTTTTTTACTAACATTACAGCAGTCAATCTGTCCAGTTTGAAAATGAAGAAGCAGTATCAGGAACCAGAATGCTTAAGTTCTGTTTGTTAAAGTCCACTTCACATCGTTACATTTTTTTGAAAGGTTATACAGCA
>JAOWBL010000013.1:14666910-14704703 GCA_028564865.1 Zenarchopterus dispar
CACTGAGTCCCAACCAATGCTCCTGAGGTATGCTTGAATGAGAAGACGGTGGTGTGAGTACTGGATTGTGCCGCCTGCAGTCCTGACCTGTCCCCAGTAGAGAAGTAAAGAGTTTCAAAGAAAAAACAAACAAAAGTGACCCTGTACTGCTGCACAGCTTTGGATGTATTTGCAAGAAAAATTAGACAAAATACACCTTCATTTCTCAATTTACTACTAGGTCTACATTCCTACCCTCACCTATGGTCATGAGCTGTGGGTAGTGACAGAAAGAACAAGATCGCAGACACAAGGGGCAGAAGGGAGTTTCTTCCATAGGCTGTCCGCGCTCTGCTTTAGAGATAGGAGTAGAAGCTCGGTCATCCAGGGGCAGGAGTTCACAGTAGAGCTGCTGCTCCTCCACATCGAGAGGAGCCAGATGAGGTGGCTCGGGCATCTGGTGAGGATGCTTCCTGGATGCCTCCCTGGTGAGGTTTTTCAGGCATGTCCCACTGGGAGGAGACACCCAGGGAAGATCCAGGACACATTGGAGGGATTATGTTTCTCGGTTGGCATGGAAATGCCTTGGGATCCCCCCGGATGAGGCGGATGAAGTGGCTGGGGAGAAGGAAGTCTGGGCCTCCCTGGTTAGGCTACTGCCCCGCGACCCGACCACGGATAAGTGGAAGAAGATGGATGGATGGAGTTTTTTGAGTGTTAAAATGTTAAATCTTTGCAGTGACATGTTTTTTCACTTGTCAACCAACAAATTGATACCACTGAACAAAATTGTTTAAAAAAAATTGAAAAGAAAATCCTGAATACAAATATGACTTGGTAAACAACTCTGCAACCACTCAGGGGGGACATGCTTAAGCCAACAGCCAATAGTATTGCATCATTTGGTTTATAAAGATCCCATTATACTGATTTAAATGTATATTCAAATGGCACTCTGATGGAAAAAGAACATAATAATTAGAATTTCACAGTTGCCGTGTCAACCACAGCCTGCATAAGTGAACTCAAGCACACACAAATTACCCTGTAGCAATGCTACAAAGTTTAAGACTTGTGCAAGTATAGGAAAGCAAGAGCCTTGATTTCATACTAAAAATAAGAACTTCCCCTGGTGACAAGTGTTATCAGGTGATTTTTATGTCCCTCTTAGCTGTGGCTCTCTCATCACTTTCTCTGCATCTTTTACCAATTAAGCATAGGAGTCTGAGAAGACTGACAGTTGGTTTGCCCCGAGAGCATCCTTGTTATTGTTAGATGCCAGCTTCACCCAAAACGTCAAAATCAAACAGTCCTCTAGGTTCTATGCACAGGTAAAGGGGAAAATCTTACACAACCTTTTAGCTGTAGTTCAGAGAAGCCAATTAGTCCAGTTCCAGTTATGTTGATAAATCACATCACAGAAAATTTAATCAATTCTTTGCTGAATCACGCAGTCAAGTGAAGTAAGTGATTGTATCTGGTGAAGAGATGACTTAACCATGTATGGACGTCAGTATCCCCATCTTTTAATCCTCTGTTGTTTTTATGAAAAAAACATAATGAAAATAATCTGATCATAGTGGCTTTTAGTACTAGGTAAATAACCTCAGATAAGCAATGCGTTATAACTTTTATCATCTTGCTATTAATAATTTCACAATAAATTTCATTAAAAAAATAATTATCAAGATTAAAGAGTCTAACTTACTGCTAATCACTAGCCCTTGATGAACTGATCATTAGCAGTTGTTCAAACCTTATTAAAAGCATATGTTTTGATATTTGCTGGTCTGGAGCTTTCATGTATGTATAAACTCAATGCTACAAGGATAAGACACAAGCAATGGTCATGATAAGCAATTGTTGCAGCTGATCAGAAATTAGTAAAGTCATACAGGAAAAGAATATTTGAAGTTATTTCTGCTAAAAGATGGCTCTACTAACTACTGAATCATGAAGGTACTTGGTATTGCTCACACATTTCTATTTGGCTCCATTTTTATTAAATAAATAATGGCACAGTGAACAGTTATACTGCATGTTGTTGTTTGTCTGAGGTTGAATTTAACTAATACCCACTAGGATCAAATGCTTTATGTTTTACACAAAGAAAAAGCAAATAGGTAGAACAAAATGTTTGATATGATTGAAAATAGAAGTACAGTTCTGTTTTTGTCTTTGGAAAGGTATAAATTTACTTTGCATCATCCAGGTGATCCAGACTGTGACAGCGGTGGACAAGGATGACTTTGCCAATGGACAACGGTTTTCGTTCGCTTTGCCAAGCCAGCTGCCAATTAATCCCAACTTCACCTTGAAGGACAATGAAGGTAATTGAACCGATCAATATGTTTGTTTGCATTTCTTGTGAGTTTTGCTATCTACGCGGAAAAGCTTTCCACGCTGCTCACATTTTCAAGATCAAATAAGTTGTTCTCATTTGCCCATATCTCTGAGGTGCAATCACGATCATGTGGGTATGGCGAGCATGTGAAGACTCAGACACCGCTGGGACCGCTTTGATTCCGGTCTGCATGAAACATAAGAGTCATAAAGCTTTGGCATGTTTGTGTTGTCAAATGGATTATCCACTCAGGCGCTCTCTCTCTCTTCCTCTCTCTGCATCTTCTATATTATATTGTGGCTGCCCGTGGCCAGCCTTTGGTGTTACCATAGCAACTGTTTCAGTGGCAGGTGAATACGTAGCCCTAGGGTGGTCTGCGATCACAGGGGCTTTATAAGCCCTCAGCCACAAGATCTCACAGTCGCCTGCTGAGAAGAAGAGTTCACAGCACTCCGGATGCATCTAAGAGCACAAAAACACAGAAGAAAGTCACATGAGAGAGATAAAAATAAATAAATCAATCAATCTGATAAAGGCGGAAAGGTCTTTTTAGTCCTCTGTCCAATTACTTCCCAACTTGAGCTTTCTGTTACCCACTTCTGCCACACTGAGTGACAAAAAGAGATTTTTCCATATCCATCCGGGAAGCACCGGGAGACAATCTTCCCCTCTTATCCATCTCCAGTCCTGAAGGGCAGATGAAGCAGCCCGAAGCACAAATGAACTCCAGCAAAGCTGCAAAGACACACATCTTGTGTAAGACAGAGAAATGCTTCAAAGAAACATACATGTGCACAATTGTGTTAATTACAGGCACTAATTTTACACCACAATATCCCAGAGCAAGTCTCCAGTCAGCCACTGATACTCACTTAATATTAAGCCATGACTATGACGCAAGAGCGCCAATTGCTCAAAGAATCAAACAAGTACCTTCTGCAAATTGAGAATAATGAAATATTCAAAGCTTTATGTAAAGCCTCTGGCTACAATTAGACTCTTCTTTTCTCCAAAACTCAAGAATTTGTGTATTGGCTTTACACTACAGTCATCGTGATTGTGTTGTGAAAACACCTGCTAAATATATTTCTTTCTTTGCTAATTCCATGGTTTCACCAACAAATACACCACCACTGTTGCAAGCAGCCCCCTCTTGCTGATTTGCCGTATGCCATGTTAAGGAATGACAATGTGGCCAAGGAAAGCTGAAGAAAACTCAACAACAGTCTGGACGAGGTGTTACAAATAATTCTTTGCTTTGACTTTTGGAGGGTTCTTGGTTGGCTTTGTCAGGATCTATGTCCACATGACACATAACGGATAGATTTTAATTACCTACTAGATTTTAGCATTCTAACTTAATCCCTCTTTCAAAATAAAAGTGCAAAAAGGAATGGTTCTTGTGACTTGTCTTCTCTGAACAGTTGGTGTTTAAATGTGTCACACTGAATGATTTCCAGTCTTTACATGCTTCCACTTTCTTTTAACCTTTTTCTTCAAAATAAAAGCAAAAAGCTTGAATTCAGTTTCTTGTCATGCATCTTTTCCTAAGTTTTCCTGCAACTAAATGCATATTTTAACTCCTGCTATATAAACAATATATTGTGTTTATATAAAGAAACAGGGGTTTTTTGCATTTAGTTTATAATGCCAAAGAAATGCTGACTCATCACTCCATTTTTGTGATAATAACTCATGTAAAATTTCTGAGGAAACAATCGGACTTCGGATTCAAATTTGTGTGGTTAGATGCAAGATTTCCACTAAACACAAAATAACCACCTTTTGCTTAGTGTGACCATAACCCAGTCATACTAATGAGTAAATGTATCATGTGGCAAAAAGAGATTTTCAAAATGCCACAATTAATTTTGATATTGTTATATTGTGATGATAAGATACAGCACAGTCTGTTGAAATTCTTCTTGGTGTCCTTGGAAAGTCTTGCTGGCATCACAGGAACTAAAGCTCCTGTCCACCTTGGCACTTGCCTGGTTCACCATGTCTCATCTGGCCCGTGAAACATGGTGAACTATTTTATACTACATTTTTCAATTAACACACCCACAGTTTTGAAAATGTGTCCCATGCCTCCAAAGTGAATCCCTAAGAAGTTGTATGACTTATTCCTCAAAACATTTTCAGAATATTATTTCCAAAGCACACAGAAAATAGAATCCTCGCTGTTTTCAGACATTAATAGAAGGATGTTTTTCTTTGGTTAATTCTGTTTGAATTACAGCACCTTCCAAGTTATATTTTACCTTCTGCTTCACATCATATTTCATCTTTTCCTTGGTTTAGATATGTGATTAAACCCCATGTGGGATTTTGTCACTGACTATCAGTTATTGAAAAAAAATCTTTCTTGAATTATTTGCCAACTGGAATTTTTCAGAACAGAGGAAATGTTGGAGGAAATCTTGTAAATTTTTGGTAAAATATGTTTGGTGGCTCAGTTGATACACCTTATTATTGTCTAAACATTAATGAAACAAAAAGGAGTTATATTCTGAAAAAAAAAAACACTCATATTACTCAGAGTTACAATGGATTTCTCAAAGACTAGCACTTTATGTGCTTTCTTTAATATTTAAATTTTGAACTCATCTATTGACTTAATCTTATGTGGCGGTTCTAATTATTCCCACCAAGAACACACAAAACATTTTATCTGCAGACAGTACAACAAGCAGAAAAGCTTCTCCATCTGATCTAGTTTGTTGAAGGTTGTTTCCACATGTGTCAATAAATCTTACAGTAATGTTCAGGGCTTTGATTTTTGCTTCCTTTTTATAGCCAAACAGTGTTCTCCACCACAGAGATGTATTGTTATTGAGATGTGCATAACTCCTGAAAGTGATAGTTATGAAAATGAAAATAAACCTTGCTTAAAGAGTTCAGAATAAAAATGAATACCATTATTACAGAGAGCACAAACAGAGATTTAACAAATGTTTTTTTCCATTATGTTTTTAATTGTTACTTGAGAGCAGAACTGAATTTTTGTTTTGTTTTTTTTCCATTACATAATCACATTTTCATCATAAATTAAAAACAAAAAGACTGAAATTGAACCAAATAAATAGCAAATAAATTCCCCAAAGGGAATTTGTTTGCTTTATTAGTTTTATTACCAATCTTTACAGAGAAAGGACCTTCACTCAATGTCTCTGACTCTCATGTGAAACCTCCCTCAAAAAATTTTCTATAGCTTTTCAGAATATAACCATTTCAAAATACAAAGACTTTTAAAGTTTACTTTTTATGATAGAAACCTGTTTAAGACCATGTTTTGATTTATTGGAACAATATACATCCAGTTAATTGACCAAATAAAAGAGGCAGCTGCCCAGAAAAGCCTCCAGCTTGTTTTGTCGACTGGACAGAAGCTCCACTGCTGTCATTAAACACCTAAATTAAGATGACACAAACCCTCATCGACTGCTTTATTAATCTCCGTTTTCTGGTACTGGACTGGACACCCGTTTGCCTTTTGGATCATCCCTAATTCTTTCTGTTATGGACTCAACAGAGTGTTGGAAACATTTATCAAAGCTCTCGGCCCATATTAACATGATAACGTCACTTAGTTGATGCAGATTTTCCATTAGCTCATCCCACCACATCCCAAAGGTGATCTACTGGATTTAGATCTGGTGACTGCGGTGGCAATGTACCACCATCATGAGCATTGTCGGCAGCAAAACTCGGGTAGTTTGTGGCGTTTAAAGAATATTCAAGGTCCTAATGTTTTCCAAGAAAATGGCCCCCAAGACACTAAACCACCACTGTAAGTATTTTATCATAATATCCTAGTTTTCAGTCAGTAGCCTTTTACATTTTAGATTTTGAAAATGGTTGTTTTTTATAAATATCATTCTTAAAGTTGAAAGTCAACATTTTGATCACATCTAGATTTTTTTTATCATTTCAAGTCCGTTGTGGTGTCAAATAAAGGCAAAAATTATCGTAACAAAAACAACTGTCATTGTCCTAAAACATGAGCAGAATTATATCCAAAAACTCATCGTCCACTATCATAAATCTCGAGTCAGTTGAATTTTCTCAAAGTTTTCTGTCCTTGTTTTATCTGTGGATACTTCTGTGTGATCATTTAAACTGCTGCTCTCAGACCTTGTCGCCTCAGTCAGCCACAGCCACTTGGAGGCTGCATCTGAGCACGGACTTAAAAAGGAAGGGTCTCAAAATAATACAGCTTCTTACTTCCAGTGTGCTTTATGAAGTTAACTGCTGTGCTCACAGTATCTGGGTGCCAGAGACATGCACAATGCACCATATTATTGACTCCTCTGTCTGATAATTGAAGTAAGCTCTTCACACTCAAAGCAGCTTCTTTCTTTGCTGTTGTTGCAGACTAACATTCGGTAGCTTTTCTGTGCCAAGGCCTAAAACCCCCTTCTGCTGTTGTGCAGCTGATGAAAATCCCTCTCAGTCACTCACACCACTAACTCTCTCATGACCTCTTTTCCTCCTCACTTACAGTTTGCTCACAAAGGATCTTCCTGCAGTTTGAATTGTTGCGGCTCCGTGTTCGGTTTTCTGTATCGGTTTGAAACGGTGATTGTTTTAGAACCACCTTCGAGTGAAATATCCAGTTATATCTGGAGGTCACTTATTCTTCTATTCACTGGTCAATCATAACCTTTAAAAAGAACTCATTAGAAAAATTGTTGCAGCTTCTTCAGAAAGATAAATGGCAAATTATCCATTCTTCTAAAGTACCTTTCAACCTGATGCAGAGTTTTATCTTATCAGATTTGTGCAAAGCTATCAGGTGGCTATTAGTAGTGCTTTTATATATATTTATTTATTTTACAAAGAGACTTGTAACAACACCAGCTCTTTTTCATAGAATCAGCTAAGTGGTTGAGTGTCGGTGTTTCACTGAAAATTGAAATCTTTGTGAACTACGTGGTCCTGCAGATGTGCCGCTGCAGGTAGGTGCTCAACGCTCTGCAGAAAGTGCAGGTCAAACTCCTACGGCATTACAGGCTCCATTAAAACTGAAAAGCAAAAGGGATGTTCTGCTCAGCTGTGCTTCGAAAGCACTTTGTGACAAACTGTTGTCTTAAAGTCCCCATAAATTCATTTAACTCAACTAAAGCTACTTGATTGCCTTTTTGATCTTGTTATCTGCCATATTTGATGACATTTTCTTCTAAAAAGGCAATTAAACCAAGGCTACGATTTCTAAATAAACCTCAGAGTTAAAGAGATTTATTTCTGAAGGCATATTGTTCCTGTGTGCATACGGAATACCGAATATGACAGATAATCAGCTATGCTGAGATAATCGCTGTCGTTTGTGGGATTCTTAATTAGCATTTATGTCATATACATTTCTTTCCCAATGGGTAGTCATACTTATAGGTTTCCAGCAGCAGGCTGCCACATACTGGCTTGTCAAAATGTATTTATTTTATTTTTAATCTTGTTTTAATTAACTGAATGATTACATGATGTTTATTAACTAAAACCAATAATTTTAAATTGCAATTAATAAGCATTTATGGCATTTAACTGTAATGGTGGAGAACGACCACTGTTCAACCTCAAAGCACAGATGAAACTTCAATCCCAAGGAAAAGAGGGATTTTCCTGAATGTAAAGTATTTGGGATTACAGGAGACAGCTTGCAAAGCATGCTGCAATCCAATTGTTGAGGCAAGTGGGAACACCACAAACTATTACCAACATTTTAAAGAACTGCCACAGGCCGCTGTAGAACAAATTTAACAGTGCTCTGCATTTTCTATCCTTTTTAGATTTGACCTCAAAATGATGAGCACAACCCATAGTTAACTCAATTATCCCCAAAACACCCTTTGACAGAACCTGACAGAGGGGGTGAATATTTTTACACCCGACCAACTCACAGAAATGTCTCATCATTGCTGTGGATGTTTTTACGAGTTAAGTCTCACTGACTCAGTCTAATCCCTGTTGAATGTAAGGGCTTCTTTTAATGGAATTATAGAATATTCCTTTTGATGTGGTTTTATGCTGCTTTAAATCTCTGTTATTTCTAACAGAATGATGCAGTGTTGGGGCAATTTGTCAAACTTCAAAGGTGTCTTTATTTTTAACAGCATGTTTATGCATCTTCCTGTTTGTTTCAGGTTGTTTTGGTATGAGTCTGATCTGGTCTCATAAGCCCCGATGAAGTCATAAAACTTTGGCAGTTTGTTGGTTGATTGCAGATGCTAAACTGTCTTTATTTATTGGGCTATAGTGCAGTAACTGGAAGCCTGATCAGCATGATGTGCAAATAACAATATAAACAATATATATAAACTTTTCTTACATACATATTTACTTTCCACACAAACACATCATGTGTAGGGTTGGTGATGTTATGTTTGGGGTGGAGGAGATTTCCAAACATTGTGAAAGAGCAAATGCAGTTGGTTGGAGTGACAACAGAAGCTCTATGAGACGGGGTAAGATGGAAACAAATGATCCACTGAAACTACTGATGGGGAACGAAGAAAAACTGAGAATTACGTTATGCAAAAGACTTTAGTCAGAATTAGATGGTTAAGGTAAAATTATCCCATCAGCTCCCTTTAAATCCTTGAAATAAAACAAAATTTATTACAAAAGAATATTTTTTTCTATTTAAACAATTTATTTTACATAGGCTAAACTAACTGCATGGCAAATGTTGACACTGTTGCGTACTTCCTGTTGCCAGCTAGTTGAACCACAAATCAGCTAAACCATTGCATGCTGCAACCCTGCATCAAATTTAAATTGAAGTGCTGCTGTGAGTTAAACTCTGACTGTTTCAGTTTAAGTTACACAATGTTAAAGTAGAGCTAAGTTAGCCACATGCTAACCCACAGTGGAATTGGCCACAATGTCACCCGCCAGTAGAGTAAAAAGTCATGTGTGACTTCACAGCGTACATATTTTTATTAGAGGACATATAGCCATGTGGAGGGCCTCTTATGTGCAGCCAAACTTGCTTGAAGGTCATTCTCATGTAGCTCTCATTAGTCAGGCTGTGGACAGAGAATTTCTGAGGAGGTGCTGAAGGGTCTGGGACCAGGATTTCAACAATAGATCCTTTTAGCCCCATGGGTTGTGGGGTTGGGTCTCAGTGGACATGGCTTGCTTCCCACAGATGCCATCAGAGCCCATCAGATTGATACCTGGGGAGTCTGGAGGCCGTGTGAATGCCTCAGACTCTTTGTTGTGCTATGAGAACCTTTTCTAAGCAGTTTTTATAGGACCTCCTGCACTGCAACCCACTGTGTGAGGCTACTGTTGCAGATGAGCGGTCGTGCCATGTGTTTAGTCTGATGTGATTGGGCTAGAACAATGTTAAGGTCTGTCGGAATAGAAATTAGAATAGAATCTTTTGTTAGAATAGAAATTTCTCTAATAAAAGAATTCAGGTTTTCACAGATGAACATTTCATTGCTATAAGATGATATGTTTATGGCATGTATTCATAAAGTCATATGCTGCATTTTATCATCTTAAATGTGACACATGATAAAGTAAAGGATCCAGTCCTGAGTTTAGTGACAGACTAGAACTTTTTTCCTCCAATAATAAGAGTAAGGACTAGAAAGCCAATACCCAGAAAAGAAAAGTTCCTGCAATACTAAATCAGTGAGAGGATACATGAAAAGCACAAAGAAATATATTTTCAGGAAATTGTACTCACCTGATGGAAAAACAGGTGAGAACCAGTCAATAGCTGGACACTAGTGAGTGGGGAGGGGAAAAAAAACAGGTTACAAATACTGAATATCTCAAAATGAAACGGAAAGACAAATTAAACCCTGAAGCCATGAAATAAAGCAAAAAAAAAAGTCTGAAATAAAGTAGAAGATTTACTAAACTATAAAGAGTTTCTGTATAGAAATTTAATTGCAAAGATATATGCTTAAATTTGAAGCCACTTGATTTTAAATTTTTTTGTTAATTCTAATTTAAGCTGGGAACTAGGACAATAGTGTGGACTTAAAAACCTGTATCATCTAAAACCCTGCTACAGTGCATATTCTTGACATTTTCCACCAGTTTCGACATAGAGTACACCAAATTTAAGCCGTGACTCAGTATATACTCTACTGCAAAAATAGCAGCACCATTGTACTTTGTTACTCTCCAAGTTACGACTGGGGAGAAGCCGATTCCTCCCAGCAACACCTGCACACACCCACCAAAGTTCACAAAGAACACGACTAAGTGCATGTGTAGGCAAGTGTGAAGTCTGTGGAGATGTGGTTGCATCGTGTGTGTCTGCTGGTGGATTTATTTTTAGTTGGTTTTTAGGTATTGAATGTTTATACTCCACATACAGTCAGCTATCTGTTCAATGTGCTGATTGTGTGAAAACAAAGTGACTTAAAAAAAACCCACTCAGTTCACCCAAGTAGGCTTTGTCAAGTTTTTTTTTTTTTTTAAAGAGTTCAAAGCCATAAAGCTTGGTCCACTATTGAATAAACTAACAACTAGGATTTCTTAATTATTGTTGAGTAGATAGAAAAGACAGAGAGAGGTTATTTCAGTGAAGGCAGTGCTGAAGGAAATAGATAGTTTTGTTCATATCACATGGTTTTTCTTTCACAATTGGAGTTACCATGATTGACTGATGTTATGTATAATGGAGCTTTACTTCTTGGAAGGGTTTTCCAGTGGGAGAGTGTTTCGGACAGGTTGGACCCCTTGGTGTTTCTGCACAACTGCATTTATAAACGGTATTGTTTCTCTCGTGATGATATATGTTACAAATCCAACAGATGATTACAACCAATGGATTTTCATCATCAAAGAAAAGGTGTTATTTAAGTTTCTTCAAAGAGTCGATGTTGATGGTTCTAGCTGTGGGCTAGAAGGATCGCCTGTGGCCATCTGTGCTGCAGCGGATCTCAGGAAATCTCTGACTGAAGATACTCTGATGTCAGATCACTGTCTTTGTGAAGGGGATGCTCGGTGTTGTCCATAATGTTTTTCACTTCATGCAGCATCCCTCTTTGCACAGGTCTCCAGGCTCCAGAAAAGAGTTCAGTGTTCAGTTTTTTGTTTTTTAATTCTCTGGTTCTGATGGCTGCAGATAAGATTGCACTCTGCACAATGAACTTATAAGAGATACACAGTCGGCTTGCTGTGTTTCCCATATATATGATGAACCAACTGATACCAAAATCTGCTATACTGACTTAAAGTTTTCATTGTTACAATAGTTTAAGTGCCAGTGGACTGACTACTTAAAATATGTACTGAGCAGCCAATCAAATTTTAAAATTTACATTTATGCATGACCAATGTACATGAAACCTCATGGGGTCATTCATAATGGATTGAGTAGAGAATGTACCAAATATGAAACCAAATTCCCAGTAGGTTGTTGTAATGTGGGTGAATTAGGGTATCCTTTAAGTTAAAGTTGATAAAAAAAATCCTCTTACTTTCTCTACTTTTATATATTTTGTCAATTCAAATGGCTTTATAATCACAATTAGATTCCTTCAGTATTTATTACAGTTATGATTTCAAAAGAACAGTTATAAAGCAAGCTTTTCTATGGACAAAAAATTGCTTTCCATTTTCACCAGACAATTTTAATTGAAAATCATCCAAAAAAATATGATTTGCTAAACCATCTATTAGTTATGAGCCAAGTAAGCAATTCAAGTCCATGGCCAGTATTTTCAGATTCATAAGCTCAAATTTGACAAAACCCTACTCATTTGATCTTTCTTATATTCTTTCAAAGTCTGCCAAACTTGGTAAAAATGTCCTCCATGGGAGGTGTTGTTGAAGCCCGTCAACAGTGGTCTTCTACCGCTGCGAATCTGCATGAACCCTGATGATCACTGCTTGTGGCTATTCTAGTTTCTCTTTTTTTTAAATCTGCTGCCGTAAAATCTTATTAAAACTTTATGAGTGGAGACACTAGGAGACGTACATGATGCAAAAGGAATGTAAGTGACGACATTGAGTAAATGTTTGTGGAAAAAGTGAAGAATCTTTTCCAATTTACCAATCCCAACGTCTTGGATTCAGGGAGCATGGGGAGGAATCCACGAGGTTGTGCCAAACCTCCCATGTAATGCATACTGATGTAAGGATCTTTTTCATGTGATATGAAACCAGACAGCAGTCAAATGGGAAACTTTATTGCTAGCGATCTCCAAAATGGCATGGTCAAACAGTTCCAAATTTCAGTTCTAAGAGGCACATTTACATCATGCCTTGGCTGGTCGCCTGCCCTGTATTGTGGTTTTGTGTATCAGTCTGTGCAGGCACAGAGTTTGTGTTTCCTTGTTTGTGGCCGCAGATGGTCCATCTCACTTTGCTGTTAATCAACAAGCACACCGCTCCTCTCAAACCACCTGTGACAAGACGTGGGTTAATGTGAAATTACCGTGACATAATTGATGTGAAGTTCCTCAGTGCAGTCTGTACAAGGACCTGTGTTGCTGTGTTTCCGTGCTCTGCTGTGTAAAGACTGTGATGGTGAGCCTCACATACACGGACCTTGATTGTTCCTTTTTGGCTCGGTTTTCATTCTCCCCACATTCTGTGTTTTGCTCAGACATACACCTCCTCTTCTCGTCAAATCCCTATCTCTCTTCATTGCGATTTGCATCTTCGTCTCTCTCTGCAGTGCACTCTCACAAACCCCCCTCCACGCCCCACCCCCACCCATCTGCTTGCCGATACGGTAATGCAGCGAGTCTGACTTAATAAAGCTTGAAGTACGTGTTGTCATTCCAACTGTCGATCATGATAATTATTCATAGATGGAGCAGAGATTGGAGTGGGAGGCTAGGTCTCAGAGCAGCAGCTCGATAGTACAGCGGGACGGAGGTGTTTTTACTGGGCGGAAAGAAAAGGTTGTGCACGATTCAGCATTTTCAGAACTTGGATGATGTGAGCATATACTGGTGTGCAATGTGTCATGTCCCTGTTTTGAGTTAGTGGTTGTGAAGCACAGCGTTGTTCCTTATTTACCCAGCTACATGGTGTCATTGAACAAGGATAAGCAAGTAGCTGTTTACGTTGCACTGTGTCAGCTATACTCTTATCAGTGTTATGTCAATGTCTTCCAACTTCTAGTCATGTACAGTGTTTTGAAAGGGTCATTTTAGTATTTTAATTTCCACTTAAACTGCAACTTTAATTCCAAAAAGACGGGGGGGGGGGGGGGGGTTGAAGTTGAGGTTGAAAGATGCCTTTAAAAAGTTAGGACTTTGGTAACATGAGGCTGGACATTTTTAGTCCACCTTACTTTTCCAGAGAAATATCTTGGGACTAATGAAGTTAACTGGCAACAGGTCAGTGATTGGGGATAAAAGAGATCCATTTTATGTATGATTTTTATTGCTCTCTTTTGGAGTGTTGACAGTGAATGTATTTAAGTTTTATAATCATTTCCCCAAACCTCCAGATAATAATTTAAATATGTTAAAACCAGAGAACACTATAGAAGGTAAAGTGATTTAGACCCAGTTTTGCTCAATTTAGTCCTGACATGCTTTTTGACTGTTTTGATTGTACATATTTAATAGGTGATTTACAACTGTTTTTATCATCAATTACAACACTAAGGATTTTTTAATGTACTCTTAAGTTTTACCCCATCAATCTGGACATCTATGTGCATACATCTCTTTTACAGTTGCTACACATTATTTTTGTTTTACTCAAATCAATAACTTGTTTATATTACACCAAATTTTTCATTTAATCCTCTCATTAGCTACGTCTTCCATTGTTTAGGGCCCAACACTGACCCATGGGGGATTCCACATTGTGCAAACATCTCCCATCTTCATGATCTGCTTCCTTGTACTCAAATAGCTTCTAATCCAGTCGAATAACACCTCTCTAATACCATATTATTCGAATTCATTTATCAGTAAACTGTGATTAATAGTGTTTAAACATTTTAACTATATATATTTTTATGATCGATGGAATTTGTTCTATGATTCTATTAGTGCCAACGATATTGATTTGTTTGATCTCCATCCATATTGCCTGTCACTGAGAAGTTTGTGTTTTTCAATAAATGCATCCAATCTGATTTCAAAGGTTTTTCTAATTTTTTTTGAGAACTGAGGTAGTAAAGAGACTGGTCTGTAGTTTGTGAAGTGGTGCTTTTTCTGACTTTTGTACACTGTTTGTAAAAGATCCAGATTGCAATGATACGTTACAAATGTAACTTAGAGATGGTTTCAACATGCCATCAATAACTTTTTTCACTAATGACATTTCAATGTCATTAATGTCAGTCGAATGTTTGTTATTCATTTTGTTTTAAGTAATCACTAATATTGCATTCTTTGTGACACAATTTAAAAACATTGAACTGGGATTTCTGTCACTCAACTTCTATAAATGGTTTTCAGATGGTTCTGGAGCAGGGATGTTTTTTTTTTTTTTCCCTTTGCTTTTTCAGGTCCAAAATTAATAAGAACTGATTAAAACTTTCTGCTCCACCCTCCATCTTATAATTTTTCCTTTCATTATAAAGTTTTTAGGATAACCATTTTCTCTTACACCCTCTTTTAGAATAGTATTTTCCATATTTCTTTGAAATTTCTTTATCTTGTAATTTGTTATATTCTTTCTTGACTGTCCTTATAAAAAGAAAAAAAAAACGCTTAGCCCATATTACATGTTTTCCCCTTCTTTAGTTCTCTGTTTTTAAAAGTTTTTTTTAAAAAAAGAATATTTTTCTTCTTATAGGCCGTTTTGTGATCCAGGGGCATCAGATATAAATCAGTTTTTCTTCTAAATTCTTTAATTGGGCATTTTTTTTATCATATAATGACCCAAATAATCTTAAATATTGATAGGCCTCATTAACACATTGTTTTTGGTAAATTGAATCCCAATTTTGTGCCAGTAAGTCATTTTTAAGGCATTTATAGATTCCCCTGTCTTAACCCCTCTGTTGACTTATCTAATTTATAATTTATGTAGTTATTATTATACACTGTAAAAGCTTGAAGATGGTCACTAATGTCATTAATTAATAATCCATTAACTGTTATGTTTTTCAGGATTGTTTATCAATTAGATTTGCACAAATAATAATAAAGAACATCAAAAACACAAATGTAAAAGTAACTTGCGCTAGCATCTAGACAACGTCTTTATCCAGGGAAACCTTTCATTTTTCAACAATACTGCAGGAATTTTAAAAGCATGCCTTTGGAACAGAAGAAGTGACCTGGCAGCTGTCAAGAACTTTCTCCAGCAGAAAAAGAAAAGCACAGCAGATAAGATCAGAAACTGTTGAGCAACTGGAATCTTATATAAAACAAGAACAGTACAATCTCCATAAACTGCTCTTCTCAGTTCTCAGATATAAATGGACTGTTGAAATCTAGCATGGTGTGTTTCTTCACTTTCAACATTTGATATGTTTTTGGTGTTTTTTTTTGTGAGTAGATATGATCCAGGTCATGACAGTTCTCAAGGCTCATAACAAGGCAATCGGATTGGCTTTGTTTGTTGTTCTCGAAGGTGTTTTTCCTTCTGTCCTAAAGGTTTTGTCAGGTGACAATATCTGACAACATCTTCAGATTGGAAGGAGATTTTTTTTTCAAGAACAAAGAGAAATGAAGTCCAGCTGCCTTCTTTGAAGCCTTGAGAATATGTGTGTACAAGATTTACAACTGACTGAATTATTTACATTTAAATGTTCAGGGACTGCAGTCTTGTACTTATATGTCTTACCTGCTTCTCTGGTTTACTAGACATAACTAGTATTTTTTCCATTTTTCAGACTTCAGATTGCAGAGCTGATTGACTAAAACTGGAAACGCTGAGAATTTTGTCTGGTACCAGTCAAGAACCAGTAGCTGTTGCATGTTGGGTCGTCATGGCAATTGTCTGAACCAGCTTTCCACTTAAGTTCTGTGTCTATGTTAACATTTGAAAATATTGATAATTGAGTAAGTCATAATTGCATATTTTTCTGTTATTCACAAATGCGATCCCTTGGACTAGTGGTTCTCAACCGGTCTGCCTTCTGAACCAACCATCAACCGAAAATGATAAGCCACAACAGAAATTGAGGAAAATTTTCCAACTTCTCAGTTGAAAAGATGGTGGAGTGTAAATCTCAGATTATACAGAATTAACAGTGCTTTTATGCAAAAATGTGAAAAAAAGAGGAACTACTGAGCGCAACCTCTAAAAAATATGTAGCTTTACCTTTACCTGAAGCAAAAGGCTGCAACCCACTGAAAACGGGTCACTTTTGGGTCCCCACCCACCAGTTGAGAATCACTCCATTAGACCCAGTAATATGTTCTCTCATGAAGCATAGTAGGATTTAAGCCCTTCACAGGGCAAGTGACCATATTTTGTAACTTCTGTAGAACTACATACTATGATTATTAAAAAAAAAAAAAAAATTACAGTGTTAATAGAGGTTCTTTAATATTCCTCAATAACCCTCTAGAGTTTAAAAATGTCAGGCATTTTATTGACTGCCCTATAAAGGGTTAAGGGTTGCTGAGTGTAATTTGTGTCCAAATTTATGCTTACACAATTCATACTGGAACAGGTAAAGTTTGTGCTTAACTCCTGTGATATTTTTAAAGTAAGTCACATATATTCATTAAGACCTTAAACGCTTGTGTAAACTTGTAAACAAAAGACATGATTCGTCTCCTCAAACTGAAGAAAATGTCTGATTTTAATATAAACTAGACTGGAGTGGTCCGTTATGAATTCAGGCCATTAGAGATAGCAAATTTGATTTAAAAAGGTAAATGTTCTTCTAGTTCAGTAATGAAAACAAATATGTCACACCTGCTAATTTTATCTCTGTGTGTTTGTGTAAACTGGTTGGCTTGTTTTTCTCACCTTATTTGCTCAATCTTGTTATAAATTATCCATCTAACGATTGATTTCAGTTGTTTTTGTTTTGTTTTTTTCAACACAAAACTTTTTATAGCTTATTAACAGAAGTGCATCCAAGGAGGCCAAGGATAACAGTTCTTTTGCAGAAAATTAATTTAAAAAAAAAAAAGGAAATTGCCATCTTTGAAATGAATGGGTCTTGACACACAAGGAAACAGCAAACAAACAAACAAACAAAAAAAAACCTGCTGATCAGACTTCAAAAGTAAATATATTTCTATAAATCCCACTCATGATGGCAATAGTGGGTTTTTTTCTTTTGTTCAGCAGACTATTGTTATCCATGTACAGGTAACTGCATGCTTCACTGAAGAGGCACACTGAGAAGAAAGAGGCACGTTGAGAAGAAAGAGGACACTATTAATTAGTCTTTTTTAGCTAACAGGGTACAAGTTTCCATAATAATTAGCTTGTTTTTATCTTTTTTTCTTCACTGCAGATAGCACAGCCAGCATCATTTCCAGGCAGCGCCGTTTCAACCACCTGACACAGGAGCTCTACGAGCTGCCCATAGTCGTCTGGGACGGTGGGGAGCCGTCGCTGAGTGGCACCAGCACCTTGACCCTGCGGGTGTGCCCGTGCCAGCGCCGTGGCAAGATCCGTATATGCCAGGGCGAAGCGTTCCTCTCCTCCGCAGGCCTCAGCACGGGGGCTTTGATTGCCATCCTGCTGTGCATCGTCATCCTGCTGGGTAAGTTTGGACAGCAGCTGTGGGAACCGCGGCGGGGGCGGGGGGATGTCCTGAGGCCATGGGCCATAGAGAGGAGCAGGGGAGAGTGGAAGGGGTTGAAAGGGTATGACAAGGGCAGAGAAGGAGAGAGATGAGTAGACATGGGAGAACACCCTCAGAATTTGGAATGAGAAAATTCATGAGGGAAAAAGTGTGGGGGAAAAAAAGAATATACACATTTGATTATATGAGGATGATGATGGCGAACACAGGGTCAACATGAGTCAGAAGAAAAGTGCATACATCTGAATATTTTGGCATTTCCACCAGTTCCACCTCTTTTCTATCCCCACTTCATCAGTTCAGTGATGCATAGGGACTGAAAACTCCCAGCTGTCATTGTGTGAGAGGTGCTTTCCACCCTGGAGAGGTTGCTACTGTTTTAGCACTGCAAATCAAATCTACATGTGACCTAAATCTCATTTGTTGGCAAATGGCTATTTAGTCAACATTCAACAAAGATATACTTTGCTGTACTCTGACTATTTATCAAGTGAGTTGAGTATTCCTGCCTCATTATCATTTGTTTGCATATTTTAAAACCTCAAACTGCATCACATTGAATTCGTACTGGACTTAATCATTTTCAGGTGATATGGATTTCTGTAATGAGGGAACATGCTGCTTGAGTGGATCAATGTTTAATATTAATGTTTGCATATTGCCTCTGGTAAATGAGCCAAACCTGACAAGCCCCCCAAAAAAATTAGGAAAATTTTTTTACATGAAACTACCTGAAGTCCATTATCCTTCTGTGCCTCGACATTAAAGAACTGTAACCTCTTGACACAGTGACGTTCTGGAAAGTCCAGCTGGGTTAGAGATGTGAGATTCATCTCATTTGTCTACTTTGTGCTTTCTCCCCTCCTCTCCTCTCTCTCCTCTCGCTGTACATGAGAGATCACTCTCATTAAAACAATTTGAAAAACCCTATAAATTCCAAATACATATCTGTAAAAGAGAGGAGTAAGAAGCTCTATAATCAAGGTTGCACAGACGTATCCTTTGTGGCTGTCTTTAAACAGAGGGCTCTGAGGCAGGGTTGTCTTGCTTTGTTAATTGCCTGTCATCTCAACTCATTTTGCCTTGTGCTTTTCATCACCTCATCTGCTTTTATCTCTGCTTGGAGATGTATGGGGACAAGGAGAGGAGCCAAGGATGTAAAATGGGACAATGCAATAAGGGGATGTCTGGGGAAAGAAGGTCAAAACGCAGCGTCTGAGTAAGACTGACAAGTCGAAGTTTCTAGACTGGGCCAGGAAAAACTTGACAGATTTTTCAAAGGATTTATGGACAGATGAACAGGCTGTGACTGTCCTTGGATGACATGGGTTCTTCTTGGATCAGTAAGGGTGCACTCACACTAGAGACGTTGCTCTGGGTTGTGCTGAGGCACAACTATGCATGGTCTCTGAGAAATCAGAGCAATGGAAGACAGTGCGGTAACTATGGTGGCAACACCCCTGACGTGGTCTTTTTCAGTTTCTCTGGTCAAACAAAGCTGTTTAAATTTCTGAATTACATTGCTATGTTTGATTGTCACAGGGAACTGCCACATCAAGGTCATTTACATTCACATGCAGCCATACCATGCAGAAGCAGACTTCTTCCAATTGTGACAGAGACTAGGAATTGTGCTGTGTTTGAAGCATTCACATAAGCCGAAGAACCAGATGTTAATGCCATATTACGACCACCCCTCCCTCCATCTGTAAGAAATATGTATACTGTTCCCTGGTGTTTAAGACAAAGAAGTTTTTTTTGTGTGTGTGTTGGCTCGATGGTGATGCTAATAATGCTAACAACAATTCATTGACTTATTCTTTAGTTTTCAACTAAAAATCTACACTTGCAGCCAGTTTTACTACACAAACAACTGGAAGAACTTCATTTTTTAAAAAGCCTGCTAGTTATTTGCACTGTTAGCCAAAGCTGGATGCTAGCATGGTGTAGAAGTTACTGTACACTCCGAAATGCATCTCACAAATTGACACTTTTCAGTACACAGAAAAATCAAAAAGATGAATTTTAAAGCAGTGTCAGAGCTGGTAGGGATAGCCATAGGGAGGGGTGATAGCGTGTGACGTGTTTCTAGTTGCTTCTGTAGCCTCAGAAGTTTGAGGAAGATTCCTTATTGTGAGTGCATCCTAATGGACACAGGGATCCACTATCAATAAGATCCCAACAGGGTGGGAATGGGACTCATGCGGTGATGATTATTTAGGTTAAAACAGACAAAAATAATAATCAAAACAATTGACCACAGGCTGAGGTAAAGGAAATGTATCAGCATCCAAGATGTCTATAATCTTTATGGAGGACAGTGCATTTGCAGGGCCTCCTCTGCATAGTTAGCTAGCAAAGGCCTCAGAGGTAAAAAAGTAATTACCCTATTAATTCCCCTCATCCTCATCTGTCTTAAATCCATTGTGAATTTGTGGGCTCCTCACAAATGTTAAACTAACAGAGAGAAAACAATCAGTGCCTTTGAAAAGCATTTGCATACTCATGGTTGCTGGAGTCCATGGAGGGAAGGCTTTTTTCTTGACTGGAACAATGGCTAATGGACAAATTATGTTTTAATTGCCAAAATTATTGTAATTTACAGCATGCAACCTAATATTGACTTTTTTGAAACATCCCATCCAATGCATGCTTGACTTTGAATGTTGTGACGAGGAGTCCTGGACAAGCATGGAGAAACGTAGTGACAACCAGGACAGTTAACATTCCGGTTGATTTCATGTGTGAAGGATGTGTTATGCACCATGAATACAAAAGGCCATCAGAAATACCGTGAAAACAGAAAAGGGTCTTTTCAATGTTACCAGCCAATCACAGCACCCAGGAGCCGTTTTCTTCAGTCAAAGGGAATCTAAGCTATGTTACTAGGGAAACCTGTCTCTTCAGTGATGGCAAATGATTATATATAAAACTTACCAAAGTGACCATGTCACTTTGTATTTGAAAAGTGGACAGTCAATGTAACAGCTTAAATAAAAAAAGAGAAGTGAACGGTGGAAAACATCTGAAGTATAACACAAATTCAAAGCAAAAGATCAAATACAGCTCATTAAATCTACAAGTGTAAACGATCACCTGTCACCAGGGAGTGAGGTTAGTTTCCTCCTCAGTAAAACCAACTGCATCAGAAAATTATTAGTGGAAACTGTCTAACACAGTTTTTCCTCTCCCCTTCTCTCATTACCGATTGTCTGTGGACATTAGTGCATGAAGGTTTTTGCATATTCATACCGACTGTCTGGCTTTTCTATGCCAAAGCCTCTGGCAGATTCAAACAATAGGCCATCATGACAGCTTGGAGAAAACATTTTAGTTGGCGACATGTCTTGAATAACTAAACATCAACACAGTGCAGTTCCTTGTTGGACAGAGGTGACAGGAACTGATAACTGCAGCGGCTTATATCTTTTTACATATAGGGTGACTGGCCTGTGTTGCAATTTGTATTCCTACTTTTCTCTCACAGATTCTAAAGTTCAGGTACTAGGCATAGGTTAACCCCAAAAGATTTTAAATATATTCAGTGGGAAAAAGTAAAAGAAACAAAAGAAAAACAAACAAACAAAAAATTGGCTCCAGCCTTTTCAGCATCCTGTCATTTGTTCTTCCTGCACCCTCAACATCTTTGCCAGTATTCACCCTCTTCACAGTATGGAAAAGAAACAGTTGGGTGTGGGAGCCCTATGGAAATAGCCTTCTAAGAGATCCTAAGAACAGTTTATTATCCTCTCTGTAGCAACATCATAGATGGGCATTGTTTAAATTTTAATACCTCTTCAGAGAGAATGACTTGGCAGCAAGATCTACAAAGCAAAGCTTTTGCTGGGTTTGTTTAAGATAATGAGAACAGACAGAGTTAGTCTGTATTGGGTGGATTTTTTTTTTTAAGAATGTTAACAGTCCTCTCTCTTTGCATTCAAAGACAAACCCACATTAAACTGCATTACCATCACAATGCACGCCGTGGCCATGCCTAAACATGTAGTCTTTACGATGCGGATCATATGTCATGCCTCGGATATATGAGGCAATGAAGTACAAACACATTTTATGCACTTGAAGAGAATTTAACATTGTTCACACCATGTCAGTTCTAAAGTTTTATCCATCCATCATTGCACCATGAAGTTAAATAAAAAAAGTTAGGAAAAATGGAGAAATGGCATGTGGAAAACTAGATATAGACCATGATTCACTCACCTGTAAAAATTCAGATTTATTCTTTATTTTAGTTTCTTGCATCTTTTTTCATTGGGGTTTTCCACCATTCTTCATCACAGTGTTATTACAGTTCATTAAGGTGTTTATACATATTTCCAAAGGTTTCATCACAGCATTTAAGCCGGCTTGAGTCTACACTGTGTGCTGTGCCCTACGGCCAATCACCTCTGCTTTGAATCACCAGAAGAAAACCTCTTTATTTTAAAAAGAAAATACAGTAGTATCTCAGCTCAGGTTTACAAAGTTGCATCTGAACAAACCATAAGAATTTACATTTTTCTTTTGGTGATCCTTCCAAGCAAATTGTATGTCCATTCATGCAGGGGTCGGAGAAGCCTCTAGATTAATTAGTGAAACCAAAACACATCACAGCATCATTAGCTAACACTTAAACCACAAATGTTTATTAATTGACAATATATGATCAACATCTTGAGAAGGCAAAAAAAAAAAAACCCTGCCAAAATAAACCACACCGAACAACATAATGCTGCGTGTTCACATGGCTGTACATTTATCAAACAATATACAATACTGCCAAAGTATGAATTTCAAAATGATATGTAGGAACAAGATAAGATATACTTTATTGATCCCCAGGGGGAAATTCCAGTGTCATAGGAGCATACAATGGAAAAAAAAGAACAATAATGCAATAAATAAAGGTAGAAAAATACAAATAGTGTGAACTAATGAAAAAAAATCACAAATAACTTAGGCAAACAAACAAAATAGTACAACTTTCAGGTAATTGTCAGACAGGACAACATTTCCCAGGTCCAGATCAAGTCCGGTAGCCACTGTTATCCATAGGCCAACCCAACATTACCTTTTTGGGGTTTTTTTAACACTATTAATTTCCTCACCCCATGACCACCCATCACCACTTGCATTGTTACCAAGTTATTATCCTGTTTTCACTAATAACTACCCTATGTGGCGTGTTAGAAAATATTACTATTACTATACAGCACTTTGTGCTGCATTTTATTGTACGAAAAGTGCTATACAAATAAAGTTTGATTGACTTGAATCCCTTTTTTTTTTTTTAAATTGTAATTGATGTCTGTGGAGACTGTGTGGAGCTCTTGGATTTTTTTTTTTTTCTAGTTTCTCCAAGCATCCCACAGTCTGACTCTGGGGTGAACCTGCTGGGAAGTCCACTGCTGGGAAGATTGGAAACTATCATGATTGTTTTTCACTGGAATAACCTTTCCTGACTGTAGAATAAGAGACTCCATGTTGTTGGAAATGCTCTCGTAACCCTTCCTAGACAGATGTGCGCTATCGATTGCTTATCTAAGATCATTTGCTTGGGTCCTCTTTGACATTGAGGGACCACACACCTAAATGCTCCAGAGCACTAAAGGTGGTTCTTGTTGATCACTTGATCAAGTGGATTTGACAAACAGCACCTGGCTGCTACTTAACCTCAGTAAAGCTGTATTGAGATCATCACACACTGCTTCTGCATTTTGACCAAGTTTTTGCTCAATAAACTCTTGTGCTATTGTTTATCTGAAAATACATTATCTATAAAATATAAATACATAAATGAAAGACTCTTAAAATCTGTTGTCAAAGATTATCACTGTCACATGAATTCACTTTAAATATTTAATAAAATATTCTAAATTATAAACATGTTGACAGATGTTTATGTATAAACAGGAAAAACAACTGAATAATAAATTATCCTTAACATACCACCAAATGAATGTCAACAGAAACGTAATAAAGAAAAATCTAATAAAAACCAAAAACGTGGACTTGCCCCGCAGCAGTAAACATTAAATATGTTTTGAATGTTTGTTAATAATAAACTAATGTGTGATGATAATGAATCCACCTCCAAACCTCATTAAGAAAAAGGAAGTCATGGTGGGCTTTTCATTGCTTGTAAAAGAAAAGTGTCACGGCTTCAGTGTATTACTCAGACGTTCTTCTTACCTTTCATTTCCCTCTCGTCTTTGCTTGTCGCTGTGATTTGTTTATGGCTGATTGTGTTCCGTTTGTCTGATTAATGTTCGTGTTTTACCACTGTGCTCTCTAATAAGCCTCCTTAATTAAGTTTGCAGCAGACCAAAGTGGGATGCCATACATGTCTGGGCTGCATTGGTGTTTAATAGCTTCTGCACATTACTTGGATGGTGTTAATAAGCAGTTTCAATTACTAATACTAATTTTGTTTAACAGAAAATGATACTGTGTTGTCAAACTAATTGCTTTACGTGGATAAATTTATTTTAAAAATATACCCAGAACAAAACAAATTATTATATCTCTGTTTGGGGTGAACATTTGGATGAGTTAATTGAATAAAAAACACTCATAGAAACTCTTTCACTAAGTTTTTCCATTAGCAGCAACATTAGTATTTATATTTGAATAAAAAGTTCTTTAAAATTCTCTTGTCAGATACAAAGTATGACACAGTATTGCACCTATACGAGATGAATGACCATTTTTAGTTTAGGTCATAGATCAAAATCAAGATTATTTTTATCATGACTCAGGTTCTCAGAGAGAAACATCTGGATAGCAATTTTGGTTTAAAAAAAAAGTCTGTAATAGCTCTGTAATAATTTTATAAATAACTTTTTTTTTTCCTTTTTCTGTCATGTGCATAAATGTTAGCTTGACCAGCTATACGGATTCACATCTTGAAAATTCTCTCAAGACTTGGTTTGGTGTCCCTCCCGTTCCCGGGGGCTCATACTGGAGGGTCCAAAAGCTGCCACTCCAAACAACCATGCAACCGACCCAGTAGAGGAATAGTTAATATGTTGGGTCGGAAAGTTTTTACTGCAAAACGAAACAGTCATTCGCAGGCGTTCCTTCTCTGCTGCACGCCATTTTGAATGCTGTTTGTTTATACCAGCGTGGTTGTAGCTCTGCTGATGTCACATGTTTCATGTCTTTTGTTGTTGCATGCCTGTTCAGTGGCATCTTCTGCATCCGTTGGTTCTTCCCTGCAGAAACCCAAGTCAAAGTCTGAGGACCCAGACTAATTCTTGTTAGCCTGGGTCCAGACTAATTGTTTTATCAAAGAGGAAAAGATTTAAAATGTCTTACCCTGCTCCAAAGATCCACAGGTGTCTCAGTCTACAGCACGACATTGTCAGATGGCGATACATCTGTGGGATTTAGTTTTGTGTGGGGCACCATCACTGTGACAATTTTGGAGCTACAACCAATCAATAAAAGAAACTTATAAGCCTATTTGAAAAGAGAGACCAAAGCAGAAAAGTGTCGACTGACATCAGATATCAGCATCGGTTTGTAGCGAGACATTCCTGTGTCTCTGTGCAAATCCAAGCAAGAAAGTGAAACGCACTGCAAAAAGGAGAAACTGGGCTATAGTTAAAAAAAGGGTTTTTTTTATGTGTTTTGCTTTTTTGCATTTAGAGAAGTTTTCTAACTTAACATGTTATTTAATTTTCTTGTTACAGTTTGAGGCAGCTCATTTCAGGTGGTTGAACATTTCTCTTTTTCAGTCTGTGCAGCATTTTGTACTGTGGACCGATATAAATATTAGAAGTAACATCGTGTGCTGTGACTCACAGTCACTAAACAGATGATAACAATAACAACAATAATAATAATACATTTTACTTATTAGGCTCTTTTCGAGATGTTCAAGGCCACCACACAAGCAGTAAAAAAACAAACAACAAATGCAAAAAAATAAATAAATAATGGCAAACATATCTAAAAACAGACTTATTGAAGAGAGTGCACCTGTCTGAATAAATAAGTTTTGAGCTGGGGTTTGAAGACAGAGAGAGAATCTGATTTTTGATTTGATTTGATTTGATGTGGTTTGAGCTGCTGGAGGCTCTCCACCCTGTGGTGGTCAGAGAACCAGGTGGGTGAGCTGGATGGTGGAGCAAGACCTGGGTGTGTTGAGGTGGAGGAGGTACTGAGGGGTGGGGTTGTTGATGGCTTTGAAGGTAAGGAACAGGATGTGATCCATGATACTGGACTTCATGAGAGGCCAGTGGAGCTGATGTAGGACAGGTGTTAAACGAGTTCATGTCATGATGTAAACTGCATTAGTTTACATGGGCGGAAGACCATAAACCAATGATTTAGAAAACAGAAAACCAAAGCCTTCTATCCACAGAATCTTGTACAATGAAAGCTTACTATAAGTTAGTGAATTTGCTCAAAATCATTTGGTTTTGGTTAATAAAGTTTTCAATGAGTCAACTTCAAGACGCCAGTCATGAATGGTTCTGTTTGTCTCAGGTCTCACTGTTACTAAAGTAACTAGTGTGTGTTTTCTACTCTCAAACTGCATACAGTACTACAGCTGACCACTGGAGGTGCCAGTGAGCTGGAAGATACAAAAAGTTTGTGCATCAGTTTTTTTAACCTTTGTCCGAATCGATTGCTTTCACCAACTCGATTATCTGAATCAAGTGGCATGAGTTGAGTTAATTAACCAGTAGTTCAACTGATTTGCCATCGTTGGTGACTTTCGCTGAGAGATCAGTGTTCATCTGCGCTGATATTAAAAAACAACAACAACAACAACTCAAGAAAACCATCTAAAGATAAACCTTTCAGATGCAAATGAGGTCCAGACCTCAAAGAGGCACAAGGAGTGACATCCTATATGAACTAGACATTAATTCTACAGTCTAGTTAAGTACTTTAGTCATGTAGTAAAATATCATGTAATCGAACATAGTTAGCAAATAAATGTAACATCTCCAGTGACATCTACTTTGGCACATGCATCTTAAGACTTGCATAATGCTCCCTGGTGTGAATAAGTGATGTGTTGGGCTGCAGTTAGACCGCAGCTGGTACTGGAAGTGTATGAAATGACCTGAACGGGCCCCCAAGGGAGCATCAATGTTTACTGTAATATAATTTGGCGTTTATAGCACATAGAGAAACATTACAAGCAGCAAGCAGTCTGGCATATGAAACACCAGCAACTAATAAAAGGTGCATTTTCCTGCTGTCTGAGCAGCATCTATTATATTCATGTTGTTTACCTCTAAACCTGTGAGATGCAAAATGCAAGAAGTCAAGGAAAGAAGTCAGGAGAAACAGTCCAGCTCCAAAATATGTATGAGGAAGAATGTAAATAAGCAAGAATGGAATTCTTTATTTCCTAGCTCTGCTTTGTGATTGACCCAACTCACCTCACATATTTTCACATTCCTGTATTTTGTAATTGGGTGCTTTAAATAAGTCGAGTGATAAGCGCTGATCCAGGAGGGAGAAAAAAAAGCTGCTGTTTTCGCCCCCTCTAACCCCAATTTGCCGACACCAGTTCACCAGGTGGAAGAAAGTTTGGTGTTTTGACTAATTACATGCAATTTTAGAGGCATCTCTTTACAGCACATGGAAGCACATAAAATGAAATGCTGTATAGCAAAAAGATCAATAGTCCTAGAATTACAATATCTTTTGTGGTGCAATCAAAGCATTTAGTTTTAATCAAAACAGGAGTTGTTTTTGGTTTTTTTGGCTTAAACTTTTTATATTCAAGTGGAACCCAGTCGGTGCTTGAGGTATTGTCAGAAACGCAATCATATTGATTTCTTATCCAGCAATTTTAAAAAGCTAGATTATATACCCTTCAGATAAAAGGTAAGGAAAAATATGTAAATAAGCTAAGTTTAATGAATCCATTCTAGATGAATTCCAGTGAATTTACAGTACTACTGCTCATGCCTGCACTGGTCTGGACTGTTAGCTGGGTCTGTACCAGTACGGTTTCCCTTCAGGAGGTTTGGACGGCAGTGGATCAGCGCATCTGCTGCTTACCACCTGTGTGGTTGCCATACCGACCTCCAGTCCTGCTGCATACCCGAGTGTGCTTGGGCAGGACACAGCTTCACAACTGAGCTAATCCTAATTTAATGCCAAAATATTACATTTTATGAGAAAAATCAATAAATGCCATTGTGTTCAAATAATGTAACTGCTTCTCGGTAGTGGTGAACATGTGGAGCAGGAAGAACTCAATAGGTTTTTGGCATTTTTGACACCAACATGTGGCAGTTACGCCACAGGGTCCACAGCTCCATCAGTTGGTTCACTCTACAAACATGAATCACATTTTAAGTGATAAATTTTAAACCACATAAGGCCTTTTAAAGGGTTGAAAAGGTCACAGTATGTCAGTATTGGCATACTAGAAAGTCATGATAAACTGAATCAGTCACATAAACATCATCCTACTGTGTCACTGGGATGAGATAAAGCTTGCAAGAGCAGGTATAATGCCTTTTTCTTGCACTTCTCTTTTGTTTTATTCCACTTTTTTAATAATTTCTTGCTTTTTCCTTGAATAAATGTTGAAGAGAAAATAATTTGTTGTGAAATTATTCACATTTCAGCAGCTGTCATCCCTGATCTGTTTTTTGCACTTTTGATGTTGCATTGTTTAACGATTATTCAAACATTTGACTTGCTCCTTGTTTTAAAAGCTTTTACTTATAAATAGAAAAATGGAAGGTAAAATAATATTCCCCTCTTTTTTTCCCCACTTGACTAATCCAAAACTCCTAGTGGCTGTCTAGCAGGTCAGTTTGACTGTGATTACAATTAAAAGAGACTTTATATTCTGTATTTGGTTCAGATTGTAAGTCCTCACCAAACCCTAAAGCTCTGTTTTGGCCCAGTTATTAAGTTTAAATGCAGTTGTTCTGCTTTTTCCTACTTTACTTCCCCTCAACTGCACTGAAAAAAAAAAAAAAAGTTTTCTGTCTGACTGAAATTCTCAAGCCCAATGTGAGTGCCGTCTAAGCCTGCTTTGATCTTCTCTTTGAGACCACTTTATAGTTTGTTTACAACAGGCTTTAGCCACCACAATATCCGTACTAAAATGCATTGCTCGAGTAAATATTTTAGATTAGTCAAGTGCATAATTGCATCCTTGAGGTTATAAGAACTGAATCCTCCAACCACTTTTATCCAAACACCACCGCCTTTCATTTTCATACCTTATAATAAGTGTATGATGTCTCATTGTGCAACGCTGCTTTGACATAATATGTGGCTGTTTTATCAGGTTTTAAAAGAGGATTTTCACTGGGCAGAGTCCTCTTTTTGTTCTTGTGAGCCTTTGTGGTCTTTCTTGTGTTATAACACGCATTATGGGTTCATTGTGAGGCAGTGACAGCGCCGCAAGAAGTCTGATCTCTCTCACTCATCTCTGCTGGTGCAGCATAATCAACTCCTTCGATATGCACCAATGGAAAGGCATTCCTATGCTGCTGCCATTTTGTTAAATTAATGTTCATTTTAAAATCTAGTGCGAGATTATCATTAACTGAAAAAAGCATATGTCATTAGTTGTTGGAACAAAGCCTGAGCTCTGCCATGTCATCAAATATGAATTGACTTCATCTGCATTTGGAAACGTTATTTTAGTCTGTAAGCTGCAGATCAAAATCTGTCTGTATTTTTTTAATGCCCACTCTTCCCATCCATCTAAAACTCAGCCTTTTTCCCAACCTGACGTGTTGCATGTCTTCAAACGTGCTCCTGGAATGACAAGTCTGTGTTAGAAAATCTGTATTTTACAAGTCAATTTCAGTTCAAATCTAATTTCATTTAGTTCATTTGTATCACACCAAGTCACAGCAGAAGTAATCTCAGGCATTTTACACAGAAAGTAAACAAGTCCAAAGCAAGTCCAATTAAATATCGTTCAATTCACTCCAATTATAATCCAATTATAGTCCAGTTAAGTGCAATTTGTTATAATCCATTTATTATCCAATTCATTCCAAAGCAGTCTTTGTAATTGTATTCTCTGCCAGTTTTTCAAAAGCGGCCCAACTAAAGAAGCCAGTAAACGCCACAAATAGGATTGTATTTTAAGTAAAGACTTGAGTCGGTACAATCACTTAAAGCTTGCCTTAGTTTAACATTCACATGAAAAAAACTGATAAATATGATTTCAAATTTGGCTTAGGTTCATTGAATTCTCTCTTTAATTGCAGCAGTGTGTTTTTCTGTCAGTTATAAAGCAAAAAAATAAGAGTAAAAACAGAGGCTAAAACTGCAGCCACTCGAAATGACTTTTCAGAATTATAGCTCTGATTGGGTAAAAACACAGTCGCTTCGGTGGTCTACTTGTGCTTCATGGACTTGGAGAGGGCATTCAACCATGTCCCTCAGGATATTCTGTGGGGTTTTCTCAGGAGTACAGGATTCTGGGTCCATGGATATGGACCGACACAGATGGAGTAAGACTTAGGTCCACATTCCTGGCAGCAAGTCAGATTTATTTCAGGTAGAAACTGAACGGCCAGGACTGCCCTTTGCCCCTTGTTTGGTGTTGTCAGGATTTCATCTCTGCTGGCATTATCGAGCAGGGATCTCCGGTTCTCACTGGAGCGGTCTGCAGCTGAGCATGAAGTGACAGGGATGAGTTTATTCCTGTCAACAACATAAAGATAAGATACAAGTGGCTGATGGTTCCTCTTCAGGGTTACTGGACTTTTAAAGTTAGAATTCCCATCATCCGGGATGGATTCAGAGTGGAGTCACTGCTCCTTCCCTTTGGACCCAGTTAAGGTGGTTCAGCGTTCTGGTTATGATTCTTCTTCTGCAGCCTTCTTTGGAGAGATTATATTTCTCATTTGCCCTCAGAAACTCTTAGCTACCTCCTAGAAGAGCTGGAGGAGGCAGCTAGGGAGAAGAAGGTGTGGACTTATCTGCTTGGGCGGCTGCCCCTCCGACCTAAACCTGTATAAGCAGAAGTTGGTTGATGGGTGGATGTCTTTATTTTTTAGTTTTGTTTTTCTTTTATTAGAGTGCAGTATCCTCAGCTCTTATATTACACTGTTCTTTTGTCTTTCAGCAATCGTGGTTCTCTTCATTACTCTGAGGAGAAGCAAGAAAGAGCCCCTCATCATCTCAGAAGAAGACATTAGAGAGAACGTAGTGACCTACGATGACGAGGGTGGTGGCGAGGAGGACACGGAGGCCTTCGACATCATTGCTCTTCGAAACCCAGCTGCAGCAGAGGAGCTCAAGTTCCGACGGGACATTCGCCCAGATGCGAGGCATCACTGCAGCCTGCCACATGGCCACTTGAGCCCGTCTGTGGAGCTGGACGAGGTGGATGTTCATGAGTTCATCAAGCAGAGACTGGTGGAGGCTGACTTGGACACAAGCGTGCCGCCATACGACTCCCTTCAGACCTACGCTTTTGAAGGTCAGGGCTCACCCACAGGAACCATCAGTCCGTTGGACTCTCTCGGCGCACAGTCGGAGCAGGAATATAACTATCTGGATGCCTGGGGACCTGAGTTCCAGAAACTAGCAGAACTCTATGGAGAAGCAGAGTCAGATGTGGCAACCTAGTCTGTGATTTCACTCCCGTTCAAACCAAATCTGTTTGGAACCGTTTTTCAGATTTTTCCGTGAATGATATCAACACAGAGATGCTTTCAAACAGTTTGAGTGGTTTTCAACATTTACTGTTGAACTAAGAAGACTGCTCACTTTTTTCTTTTTTTTTTCCATTTTGTTCCGTTGGATGAAGGATCGTTCATCTGGAAATATTGGATTTTAAGATGAAAGAACATAAATATGGAGGGGAGGGGGAAGGAAAATATTTCCCTTGGTGTATATTTTTTAATGCTCAATAAAGTCCTTAAATCCATTTGGGTGGATATGTGAAAAGGTTGTAGATTTGTCTTATTTTTCTAAAACTGGAAGTCAAGCACAGCATGTATTCCAAGGAAACTAGCATTGTTGCACATCCTAAAATCATACTGATGGGAGTGTGCCTCTCTCAAGTGAAAGTGCAACCAGCTCATCCCAGCACCGACTAGAGCAGTCGACCAGAACCATTAAAGGAATCAGCATTTTATTATTTCACCACAAGGTAAATGTTCAGATCACAACTTCTAAGTGATAGCATTTTTGACTTATTAGGACGTTTATTTTGACACATAGGCTAGATGGAGTAACCAACTTCAGTTGAGAATGCTAATCTTTGCTAGCAGGGTTTATGTCGGACTGTTACTGGACACACAGAGAACAGGAAGCATTGACCAGCTAACATAACTCAGGGCTTGATAGCAAAATAAGTTAATTTCCAAAGTGTTAGAGCATCCCTTTAAGTTCTCAATAACTTTTGTTACCTGTTTAGTTGAAAATAATAATAATGATAATACTAAGATGGCTTATTGGGTGTGCTATGATAATAAACTCTGCTCTATTTTATAAAACTATTATTCTCAAAAGTGAAGCCATAATGAGGTTCATCCTGACCTCCTTGCAATTCAGCAGCATTGAGTTTTTCAAGGCTTGAGGAAAATGCTAGCAAAAATTATGGAGACAGAAAGATCCCAGCTGAACACGTTAGGGTCTGAACAGAAGAATTATAAATTTGTTTTCAAAAGTTTGGTGCTGCAGATATTCCAAAAAACACATTTACTGAGAGATCCCTGGTCATCTTTTAAATCTTAATCAAGAGGGGTTCAAAATTGATTGTGAGGTTGGTTCTTAATTGACTAAGTTTCCATGAATGGACAATCTAGTCCTTCTCTCTCTCTCACACACACACACACACACACACACACACACACACCATCTCTTCCCAACATTGGTGCATAACTTCATTCATAGAACAAGAGACATTTGAAATACAAACTTAAGACTTTTTCCACAAAATAAATAATATTGTTATTGATATAAAATAAGGAAATTGCAAAAAGGAAACAGAGCTCCATGATAAAACTGGTGATAAACAAAAGACAGTAAAGTCTCAGTGAAACTGATTTCACTTTACAGCTGACATATGAACTTTTTTTTTTTTTTTTTTTTTGAGATGAATTGGTGAAGTGTTGGTGATGTGCTCATGTCAAAATACCACAGAGATACAGCAGAAAACCTGCCTTTTGACCAAGTCTTTACAGCTCTGTTCAGCCAGCTGGATTTAGGAGGTGGATTCACCCACCTGACTCCACCCACCTCCCACCAAGTGTGCCTGTTTCTTGCTCATGCCCCGTTCTTACAGCTTTGAATGGCCTTAGAAGCCAGGAGAAGATAAAGATGGAGAGGTGCTGTGGTTCTCCTTTAATCCGTCTCTGAGATGTCATAGCACCCCCCAAATCTTAAGGGTTCATTCTAAGACATATTTTAGATCTAGAATACAAAAAATAAAAGTTACAGGGTTGAATTATGTCTAAGGTTTTAGACTCATGGAGACCTCCAAGACCCAAATAAATCATCCGAAGCACAAAAACTTATTTTTTCTTTCATACATGTCTCCTTCAACTTGTCAGTTTTGCATTTTGGTACACAAAGTATCACAAAATATCAACTTTAATGCCACAAAGTGCATTAAAACTATCATTGTGCTACATTTCATGACCAAGAATTAACTAAAGATACGTATTATATAATAGTAATATACAAGGACTTAGTGTCTAAACACATATCTGCATTGTTATCCAGTTTTCCTCCACAAATTTGCCTAATTTTTTTCCTAAAACAAAAAAAACAAAAAAAAAAAGTTGCACTCAAACATTGTAATTCACATTTAGTACCACTTTCCTTAAAGTATTGATCTCATCCTTAGAATAGCAACATCCTACCTTGTCTATAACTCACAGATAAATCTTAATGTACTGTACAGTTATCTCTTTTTGACACAAAGATCCCTTTAATGAACAATCTTTCTCAATCCACTAATTCACTGAACGGTAAAGCAAAGTCACTTGTTTGCTGTCATACTAGACTCTTTTTGATAAGTTGATGAAGTGCAGCAGTGATGAAAGTCTTATTGTGCATCACTATTCTTCAGCTCTCCAGTGTCTGGGCAAAGAGCTGAAGAATTGTGGAAATATAAAATACATGAAGGATTTACAGGAATCTTGTGTTATCTCTACCCACCCCTGACTCGTCTTTCCTGTCATGCTCTTGTTCAGCTCTCTCTCCCACCGTCTTCCAGAAATGCTGACGATAATCTTAAAAAAGGAAAAAAAAAAAAAGAAGAAAGGCGGATGATAAATATTTTAGGCTCTGTACTTATTCAGTTTGACATCATGAGCATAATAATCCTCTGTCTCATCCTTTCCCCTCATTTTCTTGCTTATTATTTCCCTCTGCTCACAGAATGACTGTTGGATTTAAGTGGGGAGACAGTACTAGAAATTTCTCCGGCAGTGGTGAGGAATCTAAGGCCGGCCCATGGCAAAGGTCAGATAAGTTAGCTGGAGGCAAGTTTCCAAAACTGACAGTGAATAGTCATTTCTCTGTCTAGGTTTTTAATATGTTTCTTTATGCAGTTGCATGCATAGAAGTGCATTATTTTGAATTTCCTTTGAATCAGATTGACATAACTATCAGGTGAAGCCAGCCACAGTTACAAGTCTCAGTATCATCCATTTCTCTTTACTCTTCTATCTTCCCATATTGTTTACACAGTTATTCTCTCCTGATGCAGGGAACCATGGCCCACCAAGCCATAACAGGCTCCAAAAGCATTAAGATTTATCTCTTCTGTCAACAAAGCTGTACTTGCCCTGGAAGACTGTGTTTGCAAACAGAAGAAAGGAAGTAGTGGGCTGGCAGCACTGTTGCAGGTTTTAACCCAGTTAAACCTGATTATCACCTGCGTGCAGCAAAACAAAAAGTCACATGACCAATTAAAGTCCGGCACACTGTAACAGTGGTTTCACCTGAACCCGAACATGATCTCAGCTTGATCTCAGTTACTGGTTGTGTCCAAAAATGATCCCCCCCACCCACTTTCTGGTGCAAGGAGGCAATGAAGTAACTTTGGGAAACTACAAGCGCTATTTTTGTCATTGTTGTCCTGTGCTATCTGCAGTCTCACACACGCAAAGAGTAAAGGGTTGCCACGGGTTACTGCAGTGACCATCTGTTTTTCATGATGCATTGTGGGATACAACAAAGCCTCATTAAAAATTCAGATGGCACAAGAAAATGGGGATCTGAGTGTATAGTGAGTTTGCAGGGATTCTGGGTGCAGTAGATGGGTCCTCAAAACCTTCCACATCAGCCACTAGACGTCTCTTTTTCTTTTATCAAAAAGAGGCATGCATTTCATTGTACACACTATTTTTGTTCATATTGGCTCTTCTTTAGGGTCAGTAATTATTAATAATTAAAGTCCAAGAAAAATTATACCATAAGCACTTGGTTTTGATGATTTATAGATGAAATCACCAAGTCAGCTCCCTTTTAACACTTTGATGACAAGTGGATTCAATATAAATCCTTTATTTCTTATGGTGAACAAATATTTATTTTAGGTAAACTTGGAACAAATTTGTAAGTAAAAACAGTTTCATGTGGGCTACATTAATTCTGCAGAGTTAATGTTAACATTTGAGACATCAGTGAGATTAACCGGTTGTGACACTAGAGTCACATTCAGCTTCAAGCTCAGCAGCAGATTTAATTCAAAGTGTTGGAGTTTAAGAGATGACCACATGGTAACCAACAGTGCAGCAGGCCCTGTTGTTAATTAACCAAACCGTAAAAATTACAAGTTTTACTGATGTTTCTCTTTTATCATACAAGAGGCATTTTTTCCTTTGAAAATGGTCTGTGCAGCAGAAACTGAGCAAATTAGATTGTGCTTGTAGTTCCGGTGTGTGTTTCTGAAATTGTGTGCCAATTTGAGTGGCGCACATTGAAATTGGCCTGCTTATTTCTCAAACCATTGCAAAAACAGAATGTGGCTTTCATGTAATGGGCAAGCTACTTTACAGGCTGTGATGTCTGGGGATTTTAGACTGTTTGGATGTGCTACAATCTTTCATTGTATAAAAAAGAAAAATTATTGAAAATGCAAAATGACAACCACCAATATTAATTATTTAAAATATAAAATGACAAAAAAAAACTGTCATGAGAGTGCATTATTGTCTTTTTTTACTCACAAATCCACATTATTTCCATTCCAGTTTTAAACATCTAAAGTTCAAATGATCCACAAGCAGATATTTATTCTGTTGATGATGTGGAAGTCCACGAACAGCTCAAGGACAGAAAATCATTTATGTCCTTTAAACGATGTAGTGGCATTATTAGCCAATTTTACTATGTATAATTAAAGGATGACACTCGATTTGAGTGCGCTGACTTTGACCCCTAATGGACGGCTGAGCTGCCAGACTAATGACGTCAACACAATCAACATGATTTCCTCGGCTGACACAGCATTGTTTTTACTGCACAGCTCATGCAGTTTGTGTAGAAGATGAATATTGTGGAGAATAAATCTTTTTGAATAGAGAGGATTAACCAGTACAGATTCTGTCATATGTGGCAGGTACCTCCAATTTCCAGGCAATTACTTTCATATGTGACAAGAGAAATCACCTCACATGTTAACTGGTTAAAATTAGTAAGTTTTCATAAGATGAACAGAAAAAAAGCTGAAATAAGTACTAGACACCAAAAGAGAAGACATGAAACGAGAAGAGAAATGGATTAAACCATCGCTTCCTGAATATAGATTTCCTTTTTATATGACTACAATCAATCAAAGCTCTCCCCATGTGTTTCTAAGATAAGAGAAGGGTAATGTCTCACAAACCCAAAGCAGGGAATAAGTCCCTTGGTTTTATCTTCAGACAATAGAACCATAATGGACCATCTACGGAATGGCAGTCCTATTCCAAGTGGTGATGGCTGTTATGATGCTTTCCTGCCTCATCACCCTTAACTCCCTCTCATCTTCTAGAAGAGTAGGCATTCATTATATCAGTGCAGTTTGTTTGCAGGCTACGTGTTTGCATGCCAAAACTGCTTTAATTCCACTTTGCATATCAGGTCAAAGATGGCTGCAGAAACATATTGTTATGCCTGACAAATGCAGTGTGTATTTGTAGCTCCTTTTCTTCCTGTTTTTTCCTCTAATGGTGGTCAGTTGTGCCTATAACACCTTTAGGGACGGCATATCCAGCCAGTGTTACTTTTCATTGTGATTGAGGTCAGATGTTTTCACCTGGAGTGTGAATTAATGAAACAGGGCTTTGCATATTATAAATGTTCATGACTCTGGAGTATGTGAAGGTGGACTGGAAATAAAAGATCAAAGAGGCGAAAAATCCTTTAAAATTCAAGCTCCTGATCATTAAAGTTGTTTTACTCAACGGTTCGTACTAGAGGGGCTTGTTTTTTTGTTCAAAGAAATTTTTATAGAAACTGGAATTTCAACTCCATGATGCAAAATGACTTATCAGTGTCATATATTTTTGTATTAATGTTTACAACAGCTGAAATACCAGAACAGAAAAACTGTAAGCTTTGAAAATATATTTTTTCTTTTCAGTTTCTTAATTTTGATTGATGCAGCTTTTATACATCTTGGTTATTAATTAGTCAAAGACAATATTAAGTCTTATTTTACACTCAGAGGCACTCCATTTAAAAAAATCTGCTTTAATCTGTTAATTACTAGTAATAAGATGCAGCTAACAGACATAACAAACACATATTACACACACACACACACACACACACACATCCTCTCTAGTCTATACAAGTCCTGTTCCAGCAGCCAGTGTCACATCAGTTTGTCCGGTCCATTTTGTCTCTCAC
>JAOWBL010000013.1:14720698-14738835 GCA_028564865.1 Zenarchopterus dispar
GAATGTTACTTCACATCCAGACTATTTTGATCCTATTACAGGCTTGTGGCTTTTCAACAAAAAAAAAAAAAAAAAAAAAACCTTTTGGTGGATTAACCTGAGTGATACCCGAATAACTGAAGAGGAAGGATGGAGTGATGCCAGGGTGTTTACATGTGTTATGGGGAGGAGCGAGTGAATGAGTCATCACATTATCAGGTAAGTGTCACAGTGAGGGAACACAGCGGGCAACACTGCTGTAATCAGTGGGTGATATCACACCACTCATGTGTTTAAGAGTCTCATCAGTAATTAGAAGTCACCAGCTTCAGTCGTTGGCCTATTCTGACTGTCACTACTGTGAATAGTAAATAATCTAATCATACCATTAAAAATTCAAATATACATAGGTTTTATTTAGCCCTCTTAGTTTTCTTTTTTTCAGGAATATGTGTTTATATAGCAAAGAAAAAGCATATATTTTTACCCTCATGTGGTTCTGAATTGCCAGTTGTTTCAAGTTGAGTGCTGTATCTGGTTTGCCATGGAGTTGGATGGCTGAATGATTAAAAGAAAGAAAAGAAAGCATTTCTGTCAATAATGCAACTCGCTTCTCTTCACTTTTGAGTTGTTATTCCATCCTGACGGTCATAGCCTGTGGGTTTGTAAATGTCTTTGCTCATCTGTTCGAGTGTGGACTTGCACTTGAAACTTATCCTCATTTCAAGTAGACCATGGAAGCCATCTGTGTTGTGCTGAGGTGGTTGATGTAAATGTAGTGTTTTGAGTCTGAAACAAAGCAGAGGATTGAACATGCTGAGGCTGGAATTTACATAACCTATGAAGTAAATGAAATAGTCATGGTGCATGTGTGACTGATACATAACAGTGAAGATAAGATCATATCTGTCAGTGGATTTTTCAGGAATGTTGCAAATTTGTAAAACAGCATAGCTGGAAACTGGAATCGCAAGAACATCATGAAGGTACTTTCTACTCATGCTAAAAACATTTCTCTAGTACAAATGAGTGTGAATGGTAGGTAGTGTTACTTTATCAGTATTTAAAGTGGATATGGTTTGTTTTGCTGCGGGCTTTTTTTTTTTTTTTTGGCTTTTCTAAAGTGCAATAATTAAATAGATGTCATTGTAATCCCAAAAAATATTACAAGGTGTATTTCTCTACCAAATAAACATGGCGTTCCAAAGTCATATAAACTGTGGTGTAAGATTTTATTTCAGAACTAACTAACTACATTGCTGCCTTGACAGCTGTCACAGACAAAGAAACCGACATGTAAGGTTTTGTGCTGCCGTTCTTGTAGTTGACAATGTTCATACTCCAGATCTGATTCTGGCTCGAACATAAACATGGCTAGATTTTCTAGACTTGTTGTTAAAGTAAGCCATCGTATCGTATCGTGGCTTGGTTTGGATACCTGTGTTCCTGACCAGCATCAAGAGTTGTGTGTGTTCGTGAGGCATCACAGCCAATCATCAAGAGTCTTTAGATCAGAAAAACATCATTTAAAGGAAGTAATTTTAATTGTGATATTTTTTGTTGTTGTTCTCAAATAATTATGAACGTTTCAGAAGTATGATGGTCTAATGTAGAAATACCTTTAATGGCAATATGATGTCTACTTTCATGGTCCGAACAACCCCATTTTTGATCTCTGCTGGAAAATAACAAACTGGAAAATAAACAATTAAAATCCATGTCTAAAAGCATTATTTATGAGTTTTTATTTTTATATTGCAGGAATCTGTTCCTTTGAGGAGTTCAGGTTTCTTCTAGGCCTCACGTCACACCTGGTTGTTACCTTTACCAGTCTACCTAGACTACTTGAGTTGAGTTACTTTGCCAATTTCAAACTCAAATAAACCTTACAGTAACTTTTTAAAAACTTTTGTATGTATTTTACCTGTCTAGACTTCACTGTGGATTTATTTAAATTTGTGTCCTACATCTACGTAATGTTTGATTTAGATTTTTTCATTCACACATCAATTCATTATTGGTTGTTCTGTTGTCCAAAGGTTTTTCTTTTTATTATTATTAATGATGTTTAATTCAATATATTGAAGTTGTATCATCTCCTTTCTTTCTTCCTTTCCGGAACTTTCTGATTTAAGAATAGTTGTGAAAAGTATCACAATAAAAGAAATATTCACAGAAACTGTATGGCATGGAGATTCTCTGATGTTGAATCACACTGCAACTCTTAATGGCTTTTCTACTGGCGAACAACTGAAATAATCTACAGAATGAACATGCCACCCCATTAAGATTTTTCATCTGTCACGCATTCGATTTCATGGAGTCAGAAGTAAAATTAACATGATGGCGTGTCTCTGGAAGAATGTGTTCTGTCAATGTTGTGACAAGCTAGGATAAAAGAACACATCTAAATAAGAGGAAAACCACAAAAGAATAATTGTTTACAAGCCAGTGACAAATGGAGATTATGGGTCAAAATTCAGGATCCCTGCCACTAATTAAAAGTGTGGGAATGCAAAGCATGTAATCTGATGTCTTTGGCAAATGAAGTGAGACAAAGAGCTCAGAAACTGCCTTTGTGTTATAAACATAGTGATAATACCTGCACACGCTCCACCTGCGTTTACTGTCTATGCAGGCAGGCAGATATGCTAATGAGACGGGTTTGTGAGGAGTTTAAACAATTGTTCAGCCAAGCTCTTCTCCCCTGAGGAGAGTGTGCTGCAGAGTGCTGTTTGACTTCTTCTGAGATTTTATTTTATTTTATTTTTTTCCCAAACAGCTCCACAGTCAAGTAATTAAATGCAAAAATGGGATTACTGCAGTGAACTCCAATCCCTATTTCCAAGTGATTCCAACAACAAGATAGGAGCCTCCTAAAGCTGGGGATAAAGAAAACTCTATGGCACTGCTGTTTGAATTATTTAAGATTAGGATGCACACACTTTTTTGGAAATAATTATCTCCCACAGCTTTGTCAGTTATTCTCAAATGCTTCCGCAGTGCACTTTTTCCAAAGTGCTGCCCAAAATGTGTCCTGACCAGAGAAAATTGCAATAATGGAGGGTCACTTCTATGCTAAGACCTCACTGTCAAAGCTGGAACCTACATGTGCTGCAGATCGAGAGAGAATTATAGTGCTGTGACACTGTCCGTTTTTTTTCCCTACTATTGTCCCTAATCACCTTCACATACTGGAGATGAGGATAAGAGTAATTCGAAATTGGTGTAAAATTCGTTTATTAGAAACCTATTTCTTGCAGTACATCAAAGGCAGCCAGGACCTCCTGAGACCATGTATTAGGTGAGATTGATAAGAATCGTGTCTTTTGTGTATCCTTCCAAGGTTATCCAGGCTCTAAATTCTCCTTTTATTAGAGTAGAATGTAATTGATAGTTTCCAGTTGTAAAAAGTCTTATCTTTTAATGCTGGAATAATGTACTACATGCTGGATTCATCAAACACTTCAAACATGGTGAGGTGAAAATTTGTCTTGCCTTTGATCAGGTTATTTGATTAAATTTAGCACTGGAGAGTTGATCTGAAGTCATGCGCAAAAGGCATTGCCCTCTCTTTTACCGTATTACAATGTATCATATTACAACGTTAGAAAAGGAAAAAATATAAAACCTGTTTCACCATGCATTGATTTATTTAACAGAACCTCATATAGGCAATCCCAAGTCCTACACAGGCAATAAGTATCCAAGGCTTTTGCCAAGCTTCCAAAAACTGATGTACACCAAGATGACACCGTGTAGTGGTGAAAGAAGTTTAAAAACGTCATATGTCTGTGAGCATGTTAAACATGCTAAATGTTAACGTGAATGAGAGCACAAATAGAAAAGGGGTCAATAAGTTTATTTAAAAGGTTTGCCAGGAGAAAGCCTCTTCACAAAACTGAATCTGAACAAACCACATGATTTTTAGACTAATTACTCATCTAAAATAAGACCAAAGTGGAGTTGTTAGGCTATAAATGCCTATCACCTTGTTTGGCACAAAGCCCACATCATTTCCACAGAAATATATCATATCCGTTGTCAAGCATGGCAGCAGAGATGTGATGGTTTGGCATTGTTTTGGGGTAGTGGTAGTCTAGTGGTTACAGAAGTGGGCTTGGGCGTGGAGGTGGGTTAACAGAGGTGAGCCACTATGGGCCCCTGAGCAAGGCCCTCAACCCCCGATTGGTCCAAGGGTGCTGTAGCAGCTCCTAGTGTAACTAGTGATTAGTTAAAAGCAGAGGACAAATTTCAGTGTGTTTCTTGAGATATATACTGATAAATAAAGATGATGATGATGATGATGATGATGATTACAGAACCAGGCACCATGTAGCCACTGAATCAATGATAAACCATGAATTTTCAGAGTCAAATGTGAGGCCATCTGTCCATGATGAAACTGGGCCATAAAAGAAAGAGGACAATGGTTTGGACCACACCAGCAAACCTACATCAGAATTACTGAAAAATTAAAAAATCACGCTCTTAGAATTGCCTACTAGAAATACTGTGCTGTGCTTTTAAGAGAGCTGTGTATGAACAAATGTCCAAAAACTTCAGTTACTGAACGGATGTTGCAAAGATGAATGGGCCAAAATCCTCCAGAAAAAGGTGAGAGAACAATAAAGTCCCCAAAATAATTACAGTTTAAAAGCTACTGGTGCTAAAGGTGGTTCTACAAAGCAGTAAGGGGGTACTTAGTATTGCCCACAATTTTTTCTTTTATTTTCTCTCTTTCTTTTTTATTTTTGGCTTCATTTTTAATCAGACAAATGATAGTATGTTGTTTGTTTTTTGTTGTCTGTCTGAGTTTTTAATAGCCTGTCTGACAGTCCAGCACACAGTACCGGGTCATGATTATTGCTGTGTACAGTCTGTATGTGCCAGAACATAACTTTCAATGCCCTGCAAATGTTTGCAGCAACATCTAAGATGGTCAGCATGCAGTCATTGGCTGTGTAAAGCAACAGGCGTTTCTGTCAGGACTCTATATACCCTCCTATGTTTCCTGTCACACTTCTGTTATTTCACTGTCAAGCATTCGGGCCGGTGGATAAAAATCCAGTCTCACCTGGGTTTCCTCCTATTTCTTGCAGCTATATAGGGGGCAATTTAAGGATGGCTCCGGCATTAAGGGAGCTCTACCAGCCAGAATACAAATGCAAACTTTGCCCATAAAAAAAACAATATCCACATAAACCTTCTGTTATCCAAAAGTTTTAGGTCAACAGAAGCTATACTTTTGAGCAGCTAAGAAGGAAAATAACAAATATATTCAGATGAAAGGTGCCCCCCCGAGTTGTGTGAAGTAATGTGAGGGAGAGGTTTGAAGTCATCCAAGCATATAATCAGTAATCAAAATCTATGCTGGCTGTAATAGCCTTTGCCTGCTGGTAGACTGAATTTGAATGTGGCGTAATGACTGCGTTTGGAAAGCCTTTCACAGTGCTTAATCACCCCGGATAATTAAAGCTGCACTCCAGAAATGTAAAGACATTTGTCTGGTTGAAGGCGACACAGTAGATATCCAAAGTCTTAAAATGGTAATTACTACTTTTCCTTAAGATAGATACTTTTTCTTTCACCTTTTGACTGATTTGTTTTGACACTTTGATTCAGGGGTTTCATAATGTTTGTTTATTTTCCATCTTCTTTAAGAATTTTGCAATAAAAAAAAAAAGAAAAAAAAAAAAAAAAGAAAGCACTTTTGGGAACATTTCAAGAAGAATGATCATCAGCTTCCACTATTTCTATTTTGGAAAAAATAATCTAAATTTTATATCATCTGGGACTGTATCAACATTGTTAGTGATTCCCATTTGTTCATTTCCATTTGCTTTTAATCTAGTGCATAAATTCTGATTTATCCCTGATGGAAACATGATCGCTATCCCCATCTTGTCTCTCATTAACTGATGAATTGCAGTCTGTGTTTTTGCAAGTTTTTTTGTGCACACAAAGTGTACAAGTCTTATAAAACAATCCCACAGTCCCACAATATCCCACAGGGCTTTGAGTTTCCTACCAAGCTCTTTCTAAACAACAGCAAAATTCAAAAACTAAGTGGGTGTCTGTTCTTGGTGGTGCTGAAACTGCTAATTATTTGATCAGTGCCTCAGTTCATGGGAGAGCCTGTCACCAACAAAGAGGAGGGCAGTTACCATGGAAATAATTAGCCTTCCATTTTTGAAGCATAATCATCTTAAACTAGGTTTATAGGCAGCAGTGCATATTTCCTGAAGTCCAACATGTCTTAAGAGGTCACATGTTTAGCTTGTAGGAAGCAGTTGTAGTTGATTGTGTGTAAAACTTTTCTGTCTTGATAGAGTTGTATTTTGCACTTTTTTGTCCGCTGGTATTGGATTATTTCCTATTTTAACTGGTACTTTGTGGCATATTGGATTATATCCATGGTCAACATAAAACCATGAGAAATCAAAATGTGCTTTGCATCTGCTGGAATTAAATTAGATGCTGCAGAGGGAATGTGTGATGCTGTTGGGGTTTCTGGTTTTAGGGTCTGCAAGATACAGAGCTCAATCAAAGTCAAACAGGTCACAAAGGGGCATTATGTGGCATTAGCCCAAACTTTTCACCATGTTACTTAAATGCTCCTCCTGAAATCTTTCATGCTGTACTCTGTAGTTATGTTTACAGGGTCTCAGTAATTTTACTCACTTTACCTTCAACAGTTGCTTCTGAAGACACTTCCTGCCCTGTGGCCTCCAGCATCTTGACATGCCTAAAAGACCACTTAAATTAGTCAAGTTTGTGAACACGGGTTTGCTATCTCCCCCCATTCCTCTCATTCTTCTAAATCCATTATCTGTACCCACTTCTTCCGATTCGAGGTCATGGGCGATCTGCTGGGAGCCTATCCCAGCAATGTCGTTTGGGTGAAAAGCAGGAGCATGGCCCTGGACAGGTGTCCAATTTAAAACTTAAATGTAGCACTGCACTCAAGGCAAGCAATTACTTTACATTTGATTTTGTGGGAAATGGGAAAAGATTTGATGAAGAAACTTCAGCTCCCCGTGAGCCAAGGTCAACTTAAACCAGAACAAGAAACGTTTTCTGGAGGGCACTACCACCATGCTCCTTCCAATAAATGCCTGAATTAAAAACTCATTCAGCCAGCAACAATCGTATCCTCTCATGCTATCAGTTGCTTGATGTGATGAGTGACCCTGCGGTTGTCACCCTTGCCACGGAGCCCATCGATCCTACCAACAATTGTATTGGTCAAGAGAGAGAGGCCAACGGTTTGTGTCCTAATGCTGTTGCGTTTATTGCCATTGCTTCCCTCAGAGGAGCACTTTAATGAGCGATGGGGACAATAAAGCCACAACACACACACAAACAGTGACCGCTAGGAGCTGATGATCATACTGTGTGAGTCACCAGAGAAAAGAAAAGCCATTGTAGTCGCTGGGTAATGAAGATGTGGCAGAGATCAAGCCGAAAGGCAGAGAGGCTAACTGTAAGTCGCCAGGATGCTGAAAAATCGGTGGCCCATCGAATTCAGTCCTGTTTTTGCAGAAAGAAGAAGAGGTGAGGGTGGTTTTTAGAGAAGTGTTTCTGCTATGCTTTCAAACTAAAAAAAGAGAAAAAACACAGCTTATTTATGAGCTCTAATAAAACATCTCAGTTACAGGATAACAGGTGCTGCAAACAGAATCGCTAACATAATAATCTGATTATATCAGTGCATCATGCTGTAATAAAGCTTAAAAGCAAATCAAACTGATCCCATCAGGATGTGGTGGGATAAAATAATTTACATGTAAAATAGTAGTCACTAGTGTATGTTTAACTGAGAGCAGAGGAATCAAATCCAGGCTCAAAGACAAAGCCAGGAAAAGACATGCAGAATTTTATTTCTGAACTGTAAATAAAAAAAAGTATTTAAAAAAAATCATACTGAATAATTAAAAAGATATCCTCATGTGTGTTTCCAAACTTTTTAAAGTGATGAATGGGTTTTAAAGTTAAAAAGTTCTGCAAGGAAGTAGAAATCAGAAGAAAATTAAGAGATGTCAGTGAAGTTTGTTGAAAGATTTTGGGAAAGAGAAAAAGGAATTAAAAAGGATTAATAAATAAAACACACTTAGATGTCTTTTAGCTGACTCGGGCCAATCTTAATTGGAAAATTTCAGTTTGCAGCACAAACACTAACCAGGACACTGCAACTGAAAAAAATAAGCACATAAAGGCAAAACTAATGTTTGCTGGATTTTTTAATTGATAAGCCACAATCATACTGGTATGTTGTCCAATGGAAAGAATAATTCAATGTATCATAGGTTAATGAACATCCTGTCTTCAAACAAAGTGGACGTATGGGAGGAATGGCGTTCTGTGGTTCTGGAGGAATTAATGCAGTTAAAAAGACAACCAGACTCTGTGGTGAACAATGTATAACAACAATGTGACAAGCAAGAGAACCCAGATGTGACACAAACAGGAAGTAAAACCAAAACAGAATCAGTCTAAACAAGTTCTACAAAATAAAATAGGAAGTAAAACAAGCTAAGGTGTCAAGACCCAAACAATTACAAAATAAAAGAGATTACAGATGCTTTGATATGGATTAAGACTTTAACTGAATAAACACTGAAAAGTAAGATTGATTTAACAAATTCAGAAGATCTAAGCAAAACATAGAAAAACAAACAAACATATAAACTGGAACAGCAAAGCGCTCCTCATTTCTAAATGTATAAAATGTAGTTCTGCCATATGTGTTGTGCAGAAAAGCATGCAAAGTATAATTTATAAAATCTTGCCTTGATGTAGAGATGATCTAAGGAATAACAAGAGACATCAATTTTACTTTTGTATCAAATTCTGCACAAACCTTAGTAGGTAGTGTAAAGTACAAAAGAAGTGCAACATTTCTCAGGAGGGACATGAAATGTAATAGAACTAACAGCTTTGCTGTGAAAACATTATGAGAAGTTTCAACATGTAATGGCTTAGTACATGAGCAGTTTAATACAGATAATAGGTGTTAGATGTTGGGTAAAACACCAAAAATGGTCTGATGATCGTCAATTTTCAATTTCAGCGTGCTCATTGCCGTGAGTGCAGTCTGATCATGGCTCAGGCTCGAGTGTGATATGGAGTCTGGATGCATTCAACCCTGCAGTGTAGGAAGAGCTCAACCTGCAGACAGATGCACAGATGCTAATTTGAGGGGGAACAGGTGCCTAATTCCAACAATTTAAACAGGAAAGTTGAGTTAATTCGGAAATTTCACAATCCTGGGTGGGAACAGAGAAGCAGAGATGCTGATTTACAATCAGCCATTTGCTAAATACTTTCGTTACAAACACACTTGAGTGCAACATATAAGATTGTTAAGGCAGATGCGGGTGTCAGACACTGTAATTAACCAATTAAACGTGTGAATAATTAATGTCCTGTATTTTTCTTGGCTTTGGTTTATTCTTTCACATGAGTTAACAAGGCTTTCATACAAGCCCTTCTCTATTAGTGAACCAGCTAGCTGGTCAAATGGAGACATTTTGATATGGAAGTTGTCAAGACTAATTAATCCATCAATCAGATGGATTGGCCCACTTGCTGCATATTTGACGGGATTTTAAAGGGCAATGAAAAAGCACGATAGTATCAAGTAAACAGAGTTGCAAAGTTCAAGTATTTAAAGCAGTTTGTTGTGATGAATTTGTATCAGCGGGTTAAAAGGTCTTCCTCACATAAAATTCTCATCCCTGCATGCAAACTAAATCGAACGAATATTTGTTCACATTTGAATTTGCTTTCAATCCAAAATGAATGTGCTCATTTATTCTCCGCTGGATTTTCACAAAGTATTTTGAATAAACCTTTGCAAAACACGTGTTGTCTGTGTTACCATGCATGAGGGAAAAGGTGAGAGAATTTATTTTCCAATGCTGGAGGAAGTGATAATTGCAGGTGGGCACAGCAGAGCGAGGCTGTTACCATGTTAATGTGGTGGTAAACATTTGACTCAAACACACAAACAAGCATAATGGCTCAAATCTATTCCCCATTTGAGTTTCTTAACTTTCTTTCCTCTGTTATTGCATGTTCTGTTGACTTCTGTGGATCGGTAAGTGATTCGGAAAACACAAGCCAGGTTTTAAGCATTTACCAGAATATCCTGCTTTTGGAATAAAGCAATCAAATAATTTGAACTTCATCTTCTTTCTCTCCCTCCCTAGATCGTATCACTTCCATGTGGGGGGCTGTATATATAATTTCTGAGTGAATGAGAGAAAGTATTGACTTTTTTTTTCCTTGAGTATCACAGAGTGTTATTGGATTTTTGTGACAGTGAGTCTCCAAGAATTCATGTGACAGGCTTCCTATCCATCACAAACACCATTGCAGCATTTCCACTGACATTTCTATGGCATCTGGAGGTGATGCTGCAGCGACTCGTATCTGCAAAATCCCAATACTGATGTTAACAAGGCTGCAGTTAACAGTTCAACAAATTGAATTTCATTGTGTGGCACTTTCTCAAAATCTTATTTCCATTTTGTCCCTTGGCCATCTTAATGTGCCCTGGATTTGCTCAAGATGGCAAGACAAAAAGAGAAGGATTAAAATTGATTTACGGAAACGGTGTTTGCCAGATATTTGTACTTCTGTTGCCAACCATTCTGCACTGATTTAGAGTGTAGACTTTTGGCTAAATTATGTTGCTGAGAGAAGAATGCAGCATTCATGTGACGACAATAACTCGAACTGTTACCAATCAAATCAGAAAGGACTGATTCGGGAACAAAATGTTTTCTTCCACCGAGTGCTTCAGAAACTCTTTCTGTATTGGAGCATGGCCAGCTGAGGAATATCCACTGCTAAGTACTGTTTGGAGTTGTTACATTTGCATGCCGCTGTCAGGTGTGATCGAAGAGGACAGGAGCAACAGCGAAGAATAATTGCACAGAAGTGTCTGGATGTATCTGTGCACTGTGTCAGGAACAGCCTTGAGTGACAAACCACAAAGCAGAGTTGCAGGTAAATGCATGAAAAGGTAAAATATCTTCAATTCTACTAACCAAGAAAAAACAAGGGAAAAGCCTAGAAAATTCAAACAAATGCAAATTGAAGTGAGAATTAGGTCTGTACAAAGCAAAATTATGAGTAAGAACACTGAGGGGGTTAATGAAAAATGTGACACAGGTGTTGCGCTCAACAACAGGACCCAGACAGAACCCAGGTGAGAAACAATACAGGAAGCAAAACCAACCAGAATCACAGTGGATGGACTTCATCAAAATAAGCCAAAAAACACGAAAAAGGAAAGACTAAAATCAAAAAGAAAAGGAGAAAAAAATCGATGAAAAAACAAACAAAAAACAAACATAAAACCTGGAGACTAAGGCTCCATGTTTCCAAGAATATAATCCATGTTAGACTGACGTGATTATTTTTCAGAGCTACTGCAACTGAAGAGTCGAAGACTTGAAGTGCTATTTCACATGCAAATACATTCACACATAATTTTCGCTTGCTAATGCCACATGCATGCAAGGCAGCAGTTTAAAATAACTAGGTGTAACATGCAGGAAAGTATAAAAAAGCTGGAAAAACAAAGATGAACAAGATCCACCACTTATGTTTTTCTCCCAACTTTATTCAACAAAGGATATTTTTTGTAAAAAACCAGCAAAGATCTGTCATCCACACAAAGACAAAAGAGTTTAATTGTGGTTGTTTTCACACAAAATCAACTAAATTGATGAATTTAGTTGAAGAGGCATTACCTGAATCTGTCACAAGGTCCTTTCAAGACTAGTTGAAAAATGTGGACACACCAAGGATCACCTTCAAATGTGTCCTGAGTGGATGGATTTGAATCCCTCCTGTAGTGTGTTTAGACCTCTCAGGATGCACTTTAATATGAGACCTGAATGTGGCATTAGTGTCAAATTTAAGCTGAATTTAATGAAAGTCAATGGGTCAACTGGAGCGTTGGTTAGAATCTTTGCTGGTCAGAATTAAACCACAGCATTTCGATTTTAACCCACAGCTGCACTCAAAGATGAGTATGATTTCAGAGTCACAAGTATGTGGACAGGACGGGCACATGTCCTACAGAACGGAGGTCATTCCCCTGGAGAACTAGGGCCAGGAGAATAATTTCCTTCTGAATGTCAACAAAACTAAGGACCTGATTGTGGCTTTTAGCAGAAAAAATAAGACGGTCCTCCATCCACTCTGCATCAGGGGTCTGAGGTGGAAAGAGTGGACAGTTTTAAGTATCTCAGTGTGACAATTACACAAAGTCTGTCTTGGTCGCTTCATGTAAAGACTTCTGTGAAGAAGGTCATCCATGGCAACTCTCACACATCCACAGCAACTCTGAAGGGGGTGATTAATTTTATACCATGATATAAGAGTTTATATCAAACATTAAATTCATTTCTAATAGGATTGATTGACAGTCACCTCAGCCAATGACTAGCTGTTATCACTTCCTCATCTGTAATCGTCATACTACCGTACATAGCAAAGCACTCACCCATTTGAATAAACCAGCATCAGCTAAACGTGACCATCACATTTGATTTTGCTGTCCAGTGAACATGTTAAACAGTATATCCCACTAAAAACGCCTGATGGCAACCCTGCAGATATATTTGGCGGTGTTTGGCTGAAGGAGCTGGAAGTAAAGCTAATTTTGATTGACATGTGGTTGGCGTGTTTCTGTCTGCTTCCAAAGCAACATGGCTGTGCCACGCAAGAAGGAAAACGGATTTCAAAACTCGTCTTCAGAAACCAATGGGTTATGTGACTGAATAGTTGTTTTGTACTTTTCCATTCTTTTATACAGTCTAAGGGTTTAACCCTAAGATGAACTCTAAACCTCACCCCATCTAGGGACAGGGCAATTGCTGCCCTGAAGTATGAAGTAGAACAACCATTTTAAATGTTTCTGCTGATTTGGATCACTTGCCCTCTGATATGTGAATGTGCTTTTCTTTTATAAGCGGAATGTTGTGGCATCTACTAGTGACTCGGCAGATTGCACCGTCTCTCTTTCCCTTTTGCAAAAGCTAAAAACATTAAAAACATGAAAGGCCATTTGTAGAGAATGAACAGGTATGCAGACCATTCAGGCATGCACTACCACTTTAAACTCAATCAACTTTTGTTTTCACTATTTCACATTCCTCAGAGGTTCTGCTGTTGATTGAAAATTGAAAAAAATGGCCTTGTAATATATATCAATCAACTTTAATTAAGGAATAGTTTTACTTTTGTCTGAGCTTTTCTCATGACTTTCCTTCTGAAACACTAAGGATGTCATTTAAATGTCTTTGTCACGTATAATCTAACCAAACTGTGTACACTGAGAAAGTCAACTTTATTAATGAAGTTCAGCTGTCTGCGGATTTTTAATAGCTTGAGGAAAGATATTTCACAATAAATGGCTTATGTGTGGCAAACACCAACTCAAGCTGTGCATGTTTTCAAATAATTAGCAGCAGAATGATTATTTACAGGAACCTTTTTTATTATTACTTGTTGCTTAAACTTGTGTATAATTCATGGCATCCTCACATAATCCTTCCCTGGTAGAAGCTCATCATATTCAAATGGCACCCACACATGCACCGTTTCTGAGTTTATGCTCGTTTTATTAAACCTTTCTGAGACGGAGCTGCTCGTGAAATTAGGTTTCAGGGATAAACGGGTTACGAAAGTAAGTTGCACTCAGTGCAGTCACAGTGAGTTTCTTTTTGTAGCGACCTGCCACAGTGGTTGAGCAGGGGAGTGTCATCTTCGCCATCGCAACGAGTATTCAAACGGAGGTTATGAGGTGTCATGGTCTCTGCTAAATACATTAACTCTGTGACTGAGCAAAGAGTGTCACGCACATCTGCAATGCAACCTCCTATAATAACTTTCTAATTAAAAAGTGGCATGCACAATTAGAGCTCAAAATTCATGATCCAATAAAGTCAGAGCATCATGCATGATATTATCTTCCTCTAAAGTGAAAGGGCAAAGGACACATATATTATCTGTGGCAGAGTAATTATGTTGATGAGAACAGGGCAGCATTTTAACACAGCTCAGATGACCGGGCATTAATTTTAAAAATGATATATGATATTAAAAAAGAAAAAAAGACCCGAAGAGGAGGAGAAAAAGCTTCATCAGGAATTGTTTAGTGTAAGAGAATTGGCTTCGGATTTATGCTTTCATGTGCTCCAAAGTTAATTTATTTTTATTGACTTACACAACAGTCGTGGGCAAAGATTTCTGCAGTTTTTCCCAGATGTAGGATTTTCATTTTACGTTTATTTATTATTTGTGTCCTCCTGTTGAGTCTTGGTCTTTATTGGTGCTCTTTGCTTTTGGACTCCTGCTTTGTGTTTGTTAGAATTCCAAGCTTTTTTTTCTTTTAAGTCTTAGTCCTTGTGTGTTATGTTCAGGATTGGCTTCCTCCTCAATTGTTCACACCTGTGTCTTGTTGACCCCTTTAGGTATACACATCCTACCTTCCTCTTCTTTCCTGTTGATCCATCATCGTTACATTTGATTTCAAGTTTATGTTACTCTTTGTTTCTCTCTGTGGGTTTAGGATTTTTCCTTTCAGAGTTAGGCCACAGGAACTTTTGAATTGGCATGCCTTCAAACACACAATACCAAATACACAGTACAGATTTTTTATGTTTTTCCCCCATAATAAGTGTTTCCTCTGGCTCTGACTGCCTACAATAACATGCACAAGAACTCTTTTTTAAAGGCTACTTTGGTTTCACTTTTTTGCTAAATTAAGGAAAGGAGTTATCAGTTGGATTTCCATTATACTTTTTCACAAAACAAAAGTGAAATTCTGAATTTGCAATAAAGGTATAATTGCGGGAGCCATTGTGTTCTTTGAACAGTACTTTTCTTTATGAGAGTAACTCCTAGTTCTCTGTTAGTATCTCCATAGCTCTGTATCTCATTCTGCGAGACTTCAAAACAAAGAAAAAGAAGCTCCAGACTTTGAAAAAGATGGACAAAAAAATCTTTCATTTTGATAAATGCACTCTCAGATTGTTAGAAGGATTTCAAAGTTTGGTTGGCCTTGAATTTTTTACATTTTAATGAAAAGAAAACAGAGATGATAGTGTTTGGACCATGTGGCCCTTGTGAGTCCAATTCTGCTGATTTGAGACCCCTGATAACATATTTTAAACCGACTAATACCACTCTTGGTTTTAACCCTTTGACTGCCTGCTTAACCATATGGTTGAGGTGATTTTGTGTCACTATATCTTAATGAGAGCAGGGCAGTTAAAGGGTTAAGATGGACAGTGATTTTAAATCAGCTGTTGTAAAGTCCTATTTTTTATCATTTAAGACAACAAAGGTGGAATAATTTCTTCCCAGGCAGGATTTTGAAACATTGATACATGCAGTTATTTCATCCTGTTTGGACTATTGTAATGGACTTTTGTTGGAGTGAGTCAGTCCTTGCAGGTTCAGAACGCGGCTACACAACTTTTAACTGGTACCCATAGAAAGGACACATCACTCCCATCCTCACATCACTCCACTGGCTGCCTGTGTTTTATAGAGTTGATTTTAAAATTCTTATGTTTGTTTTTAAATGTTTAAATGATCTTGCCTTTCCTTACCTCTCTGAGTTTCTACACCCCTACTCACCTTCTCGGTCCCTCAGGTTAGCTGACCTGCTGCTCATGCAGGTACCAAGTTCCAGGAGGAAGTTCAGAGGGGACAGGATCTTCACATTAGAGACACCCCTTCACCGTCCACTTTTAAAACCTGTCTTAAAACATATTTTTATTATTTGGCTTTTAACCTCAGTGAGACTTTGATTTCTAATTTAATCTTAGGCATTTTAACCTGTCTTATTGGAGTTGAATTTAAATTGTTCTTATGTCTTTTTTAAAATTTGTTTTTTGCTTCTTATGATCCCTTTTAGTTTTTAGTTTTCAGTTATGTGCAGCACTTTTTTCACCCGTGGTTGCTTTTAAAGTGCTTTATAAATTAAGTTGGTTTGGTATGGTAAATAGTTGTAATTGCTGCTACAGCTGTTGCGAAAATAGTCAATAGAAGACAAAGGTGGTGGATGATTGTTTAAATGCTTATTCAGAGGCAAAGTCCTACAGTAAAGCAATAATGTGCAGTGATTAAGTTGTGTTATACTTCAACTACATCACATAAATGAGGCCAAAAACAGCAGATAACTAGATTTTGATGACTTTATGTTTACCAGCTTCGTCACATCCAGCACTGCCGGAGATATAGAAATGCTTATAATAGCATTTAAATGTAATAAATGCTTGATTAAAACTTAATTGACACATCTGAAAAACCACCTTATCGAAGTGTTAGACGGTTTTTGGAATATTTGGCAGTTTTTTTAAATGACCAGCATTTCCTTTACAGGTTTTTCTTCAGTATATTTAGGTTGTGTGTAAATCTAGAGTGAATGGGGAAAAAAAACTACACTTTGACAACTTGTTAGTCTAACTTGTTTTTATGTCTGTAGCACTAAAAAATAACTGATTTTGAAGTGCTGATCATGTTAGGAGATACTTTTAAGACTGACTCCCACCCAGCAGGACATAATTAATTTTTGCAAATCCCTTTTTTTTTTTAATCCAGCAGCATCAGTCAATGATTCCAGACACCTTAATGAGTTTTGAAGCTGCTTGCAGGAATCTCTGCTGTTTGTTTTGTCATCTCCATTTATGAACCACTTCTGTTACTGCTGTCTCGTATTATTTCCAGTTCTGACTACCTGCTGAAGCTGTCCTTAAATAACCCTGTTCATATTCATTCTCAGGTATTAGATTGATTTATCTTAACACCTCCTCACTTTCTTATCCTGAAGAAGGATGCTGACTTGACAGTTTAAAGGTCCACCCCTCACCTGCGCCATCTTCTCTGGCCTACACCTCAAAGATGCACATCACACATGGTCTCCAGTCATTTCACACTACATCCAAGGTCCTCCTCTGTTATCAGCAAACATTTCATGTGTGCCTTTTGCTGATTCTTCCCTGTTGTTTGCTGCTTGTATTGAAAATAGACATCTTATATTCACCACTTAATGTATATGATTTGTTTTCCATCACAGGAGCGCACGCTCTCACATCCCCCTTCCCTCTCAGCCTTCTCTAATGGGTTTATTAGAATTATTTAAACAAAATTATATCAACCAATTATGTACACAAAACTTCTTGGAAGTGCCTGCTGCGAGACTTGGTTTCTGCAATAATTACACATTGATCACATTCTAACCTGAGGGCAGACACAGCATGATCCAAGACCTCAAAGATTCCCTTTTTACAATTCCTGTTACTCGCAGGATTATAGAGCAATTGACTGTTTGGCCTATCCATTGAGCAACGCACAAAATAATTTAATTCTGTGGCAGTGCATGCAACAACTGATTTATTATGCAAATATAGCTTCTAGGTACGTGTGATTAGAAGATAAAACACATCTTTGGACCATCACAAATCTGCGGAAAAACTCTTGCAGGACTTCAGTGACCCTTCTGTTACAAGCATGTGACCGTGTGTGGAACCAATTTTTCACTGGTGGATTATGCTCCTTGTGATCTCTTGTCCCAGATGAAATCTTTAAGTCAAAATTGATAACTAATAGTGGTTGGCTCAGCTCAATAACTCCTGTGTCACTATCTGGATCAGCGTCATGTGCACTGTAAACCAATCATCCATCCATTATCTTTACCGGCTTATTCCCATTTAGGGTCACGGGAATCTGCTGGAGCCTATCCCATCTCTCTTCAGGCAAAAGACAGGGGTAGACCTTGGAGAGATCAAGAGTCCATCACAGGTCTGCAGGTCTTCCTCACTAATTTAATATATTGCCTCTAGACTTAGTCTTCACCTTTATATCATCCCTGGCATCACTTTGTTATAGCCACAGATTTGTGTCCATTTAATGCTCCACAGTACTGAAGATCACCTTTTGCCTTGTTACACTTGAATATATGATGGCACACTTTAGAGTGTGGACACGATGTTAGTGGTCATCAGCTGACTCTGATTTAGATGATGCAAACGCAATGTCACAATTGTTGGATTCCTTTGTGATTTTCTTCACACACACAAATGAATTTTTCTGTGATGATTGTTTTGTGTGCATGTGTGTGTGTGTGT
>JAOWBL010000013.1:14738935-14749681 GCA_028564865.1 Zenarchopterus dispar
TGTGTGTGTGTGTGTTTCCTAATATGTGCTCTTTCCTTGTCATAGTTATAACCATGGCAGGCTCATAATTATAAGGCTGTGTTCTGTTTATTTAGATTATCAATTATCAATCCCGTAATAATTCTTTTTCTTAAACTCTGTCTGTCTAGGCTGCTGACATACTGCTGTAAAACTATATTTCTTAAGTTTACCAAAAAAGCCTCACATCCTCCTGTCACTTGACTAACATTTGTACTCTTGGAAAAAATTGTTACTTCAAACACAATGGCTTACAAAGTGCAATGAAGAGGCAGAAATGACTTCGTCCTGATGTTGCAAAATTACCAAGAAATGTAGCATGCTCAATCCCTCAAAAGTTGTCAGGGGAAAGCTTTATGGAGTGTGATCATTTTATTTTTTAACCACAATTTGGAAATTCACAAAGCACAAAGCACTGACTGTGACTAAGTAACATGTTGTAAAATGGCTCCACTCTTTTCTGGACAGCTGTCTGCAACTGTCACTCCTGACTTCCTGCAACTACTCGCCTGGCATAGGATTTCAGACCAAGACGACTCCTGGAGAAATAGTTTTCCGTTCATCTGTATGGGTCCTTGCTATGCTGTTGCTATGTAGGAAAAGTGACAGATGGGCTTGTCAGCTGCAAAAACAAAAGCATTACACTCTAACAAGGACAATTGCACTAGGATTACATTTTTTGGTTATGGTGTATCACACTGATTACAAACATGCTGATATCAAGAATCATTTAAAAATTCCAGCTTTTTCTGCTTGATCAGTTTAAGGAAATGACTTGGCTGAGGTTGGGAAATGTCGGAGACAAAATGTCAACAGTGGTCTCAAATGTTTTGCAATCTAACAAAGACTAGAAGGTTGACAAAGTCAAGACTGGTGAGAAGACGGACCCAAATATTGGAGACCAGAGAGGTGGAAGTCCAAATTAGTATCCTTTTTTATTCATACACAAAGAGCTGCTAAAGCAGGATAACCAAATAAAACTGCAAGACAATGTAAGCAACACAACAGTCAAAGAGGAAGCACAGCTGCAAGATGGCATGACAAAAGTATGGTCAACAAATCGAGATGGGAAGGACAGACAGAACAAAAGAAGTCAAATCAGAAAAAGGAATTATGTTTTCAAATGTAAAAGTGGAAGTATAAAAAACAGCATCAGAAAGCAATACAGATGAAAAAATAGTACATGTAAATGAGACTAAAACTGGTAGAGTGATAGTCTAGTTGTTACAGAGGTGGGCTTGGGCATGGAGGACCCAGGTTGAATCCCCCAGGTTGTAACAGAGGTGGACCACTGTGGGCCCCTGAGCAAGATCTTTAACCCCTAAGTGCTCCCTGAGTGGTGTACCAGCCAAATGCTCCAAGTGTAACTAGTGATGAGTTAAAAGCAGGAGACAAATCTCAGTGTGTTTTGTAATATACAAATAAAGATTATTATGAATACAATTATTAGAATCAGAAAAGGGGACTGAGCAAGAAAAACAAAGCTCAAAACTCCAAAACCATAACAGACAAATGTTTAAGGAAACTAAGTTCAGTATTTTCTCATTTACATGACTTGAAGGTCCTGGATAAGAAGCCTTGTCTCAGGGAAATGACCATGAATTAGCACTGTAAATGTACATCATTAAGATGGTTTGAGTAAATCTTTTGGTCCTGATCCATTTTGCCACTAAGCTGGCTTCAAGTTGAGCTGCGGTCTTTTCTAAAACTTTTAATGCTGTGATGTTACTTTATATTCCTGAAAAACAATTGTTGGCTTGGCTCACTTTTAATGGCAGTCCATGCATCAATAAAAAACTGCACGTTGCACAGGGCCAAGTTATCCAGATATCCGTTCCTAAGGGACGAACCTGGCTCTTATGATACCTGTAAGGTCATTTGTGAAGACACGTTACCTTGTTGTTGTCGATACCTACAAAGAAATATGCCCCATCTCTCAGCATGGTTCGTACACAGTAACTGACTTCTGCTGCACGCTGTGGGGTGTTGTGTTTTTCTTTAAGGGGGAAACATGGAGCCTGGGGCCTCTGGCCTTGTTATTTTTGACAGAACTAAATCAACCTTGCTGATGTGAGTGTGCAGTATGACTTTCAAAACCAGTAATCAGTCATCTCTTTCCTTTAACATGAAGCGTAAGTGCAGCACATAACTCTTCCACACACAGCATCACACCTCTGAAATAAAATCATTCTCGAAGCACTCAAGAGAGTCACACAGAGAATATTTTAAAAAACTGATCTCCAACAAGGTCAAAGTGGTCACTGCTTTCAATACCAATTGAAAAAAAGATCTTGAAGGTATTACATTTCTGATGCTCAATCTCCTCACACCAGGGTTTCTTGTCTTCCTTTCAGCTGCCTAGTTGGAACTGGAGAACTGACTCAGTTTGAAATCATCATCTTGGTGGAGGATAATGTGAAACTCATGGGAGTCAGGAGACAAATCACAACTCAGCCATCAGAAAAAATGTGCTGTTCTTTCATCTGTTCAGCCAAGCTGCATTTACACTGAAGAAAGAAGAAAGAAAGAAAGAAAGAAAGAAAGAAAGAAAGAACGAAAAAAAGAAAAAGAGCATATATGAGCCAGCAAATCCACAATAATCATCTTCAGCTTTGAATGCAGCTTTAGGTTGTATTTTTAAAATTTAGTTATTTATTTAATTAATGAACATGGATGCTGACAAAATGGCAGTATGTAACAATATTGGAGTGCCAAGACACTGGTACAGATCATTTTAAAGTTTTATCTATCAAGAAAGCCTTTTTAGATTATAATTTACAACTAAAACTCTGAATCAAAGAACGAATATCAATTTTAATTCAGGCACTGTGATAAACAAAAGTGCAATAACCAATGAAAGAGCCTAATTTTTCACCATAGAGTCTATACAGACCCTTCCAGTTCAGGTGGTTTAGAAAACAAAAAAGAAGCAGAAAGAAAGAAACTTATCGACCAACTGTGTTTAACGTAATAAAGATCCATTGATTTTTGATTAATTCCAAAGTGGGCTGGGGAGAAGGAGTGGAAGTGCTTTAGCTTAGCTGATTGCAAGACACAAGTCAAAAGGACTGCTGTTATCTTGTTCCAAATTAAAGAAGGGGAGCAATAATTTGTCCATGAAGTCATCTCTCTGATTGAACTTTCACTAAGCCGACTCTAACAGTTCAAACCTATTGGGGCTGGATTTTCCTTTCAAGTGCTTAGAAGGTGTTCTTATCCCAGGTGAATTACAATTAGAGAGCAGGTAAGGTTACAATGTCTTGCTCCCAGACTCTTCTGAAGAGTAACCGGTGATCGGACTGCTATCATGGAGACTGAACCTGCAACCTTTCACGTTTCTTTTAATCTCTCTTGGTGCTAAAACCTCCTGCAAAGTGACCAATAAAGTAGATCAGCTTACAGCGAAAGCACTTCATTCAATTCAACCTTTTATATTATTCCCATCTTTAACTCGCACCATCCATTAGCAGTGTTTCCCAAAGAATGAGGTTGTACTCGTGGTGGGTGGGTGCGTGGGTGAAACAATATGCTGCCTTGCTTTCACCCTCTCAGTCACTTACACGTCCTTGTCCATCCTGCCAATCAGTGAACACGGTGCAGTCGGGTTTCAGCCCCCACTTGATCAAATTAGTTGCTGATTTGGAGTGCACTCTTATTAAGGTTATTACTGTAATTCCCTTATGGAATTTTTTAATTTATTTTTTTTTTCCAATCCCAAAGGGGCCTGTGAAAAAAAAGCGGGGAACACAGAACACATTGAGGATTCCACTACTTTAGCCAAATATAGATGTATTGCTGAGTATTATTTATGCACAACCATGATTAGGCTCCTTGGCATTGTCATTTATTGTTGAGACAAAAATCTCAGCGACTCCCACTGCCACCGTCATATACCCAAACATTGTATTTGCACAGGAACCAGCTGCATAATTCCCCTTTCATGACTTATTCATTGCATAAACAAAAGCATCTCCAAACAGCTGCTAACTAAACGCTAATCACACGCATCCTGCACAAGTTATCTTCTTGGTCCTCACTGCCTTTCTTAATTGGTATTCTTGGCTCCAAAATGACATTTGGTCAGGCCCCAGATTCAAATCTACAATTATCCCACGGCTTTTTGTCCTCGATATAGTTTATTTCCATGAAAAGAAATGTACAGATTTCTGCCAGCAAGGTCAGGGTTACGTCCAGTACTCCTTCCCTCTTAACACAGGAATGCCAGGTGGCAGCTGAATTTAAACTAAACCTTCTCAACTCTTTCCTTAGCATGAAAAAGAGATGTAACTGTTTACTTTGCAAGCACAATCGAATGGCTGGGAGGGCTGATTCTTATTATGTTGCAAGTGCTGCAGCAAAGACGGAGAGACAGGAGTACTGTTTGCCCTGGCTCCCCAGGGGGAGCTCTATTCAACAGCATCCTGATGGATGCTCATGCTTTTGTTCTCAGGGTTTTCCACAGGCTAACAACAACACTTTTCTACGATCTAGCTGCCGTCTGCATCTACTCTCTCTGCTGTTCTTCATTCATTTCTTTCATTTAATTAAATGTAATAAAAAATACCTGACATACTTTATCTTCTACCAAGAGTTGAAGCCATATGTGGCATTTAATTTTATTTTGTTCAGTAGGGATTCTTCAAAAGATGTTTTGTGAAGTTTGCATTATGCTGAAAGGGATATGTAATGAATTTAATGAAATGTAATTTATTTACTCACATTTATGTAGTTCAGAGAGACCAACAGAGCACATAAAAGTATATCTTAAGTGGGTTGGAGATGGTAAATGTTGAGAAGCAGTTATTTTTACTGGCAACCTAACCAACTCTAAAACAGCAAACATATGTTATGATTTACATCAACTCAATGTATAGCAACATTTCTGTGGCAGTTAGGGTTCACCGCTATTACAGACAAACATTGTAGATTCAACACAGAAAAATAAACCACATTTTAAGGAGGTTAATGGAGTGATATAGGGATTTAGGCAAACAGTTTTTACTGTTGTTTTGGCTCTTTGGCTGCAGTTTTCTTTTCTTTGTTTTTTTTTTTGTAAATTATTTTCCTCTTGTTAAGGTTTAATGTTCAACAAATATCTGTTCAAAAATGTTATTGAATGGCAAAACTTGAATGTTTAACAAAGGAACAACTGGTTTAATTTCCTACAGCATGATTTTGGGAACTGGCTTATTTGCCTAAACTTAATCTAGCAAAGACCGAGCTAGCCTTGCCTAGTGTAGTCACTGGATGTTTATTGTTACACCTCACCAAAGTGACAAAATAAACTTCCAAACAACCCCAAAATGACCATATTTATTGCTATGACTTGTGCATTTCCTTTATGCAGAAATAACGATGTGAAAATTAGAGGTATATTCTCAATTTGGTGAAATACCCCTCTGGGCAGTAGTGATTTTGGGTAGCACCCCAAATCCCTGTTGTAACTTCTATCAACAGTGTCATTAGCAGGTAACTGATTTTGCTGTTACCATCCAGGCTTTTCTGCTGTGCCAGCTCATCATCAGCTCCTCAGTGGTTGGCCATCACCATAACAACAGCCAACCACTTTCCAAATCATCCTTCTGGAAGTGTCTGCTGAAATGATCAGTCAGACTTTGTGACTGATCCTTTCTTTTTAGTTTTCCCTCAGCCACCAGCCATAATGAAAAACCATCTACCTCCCCTGGGCAAGTCTGATCCACTTCAGAAAAGAACACATAAACAGAGACATCAAACTGTAAAACCACCCAACCTGTAAAACCCCTTTATCATATCATTGATATTATTAATCTTCTTAAAGACATGCATAACAACCTAGTGCCTTCTTGAGTCTTCCTTGTTTCCTACAATTTATTACAACTGACAAAATGAGCCAAATATGTGAGCACCCACCCAGTAGTCATCAGATGATAATTGTTTCAGGTCAAATGATCTAGAGCCATATTTATTCAAGACAGAATACACCCAATAACAGACTTCTACACTACAAATCATAGTGTACTGCTGGCAAATTTAAATTTGCTTTGCAGGTATTTCTAGCTTATTAACTATACCCAACAGCCACGAGGAGCCAATCAAATCAGGATCAATCTATCTATGCTTTTGTGTCAATCTTTCCTTGTTGAGATAGTCTCTGTGTGAGCTTTACATGACGATGACAGGTCGAGGATGTTGTAATCTGGAAACAATGAATATGACTGCAGCTGAGGAATAGCAGTTGTTCAAATCAGCTTTGGCTTCGACAGTTATAGATTCCGACTTTTTCTTCAAAAACTGAACCAAAGACGGCACTGAAATAATCTCTTAAGAAAGATGTATTTGTTATTTTGCTGACAGGCTGATGCAAAAGTTTAAATTTACTCGTTTATACAACACAGTCTTTCATTGATTTGTTTCCATGGCTCTCATTAATTGTACCAATAACCAACTGTGTGCAGAAGGAGTTTGGTAAGAACCATTGGTCCCACCTCTTGGATCTGGAGGCTCTGTGGATCTTTCTAGATGTGGCTGTAATCTGTAAGGCTAATAGATTTTGGATGCAAATAAGAAAATTCTGGAGTTGATAGGAAGTTTATTTGTCAATTACATTAGTTCTAGGGTCTATGCTATGCAAGGTTAGCAGGGGATTTATTTACCCTCATATTAAAACTGAATTGAAAATGAATAAAGTAACTCAAAATTTAGACATGTTAAGAGCTAATATCAGGGGGTTAAAACAATTTCCTGAGTTTTTGATGAAATGTTTGTGACATACTTTGGTTGAAATACTTCAAGGAAACCTACAAAAGCTATTTTTGCAGCCATATCTTTGTACTTTTATTAAAAGCTGCTGATCTTAGGTGCTGGAGTGAGACACTGAACTCCTGTTGATGTCAAATGAAGCCTGATATGGTGTCAAAATAGTCTCTAGACAGGAAGGCCTCATGAAATTACATATTGTAAGATTACAGTGTTTCAAACAAAGTGACAGGGTTGTGTCAGAGGTATGGGTTTGGTAGTAGCATGGGACACCCAAATATATGTTCTCAGACAAAAAAATAAATAAAGTAAGCTTTTCATTAGATGTCTCCCTTTAAAATAACATAAGAGTTAATCTAAGGTAAATTGATTATTTTAAATTAACCCTTAGAATGAATGTGAGTGTGAGTGGCTGTCTATATGAGATCCTGCAATGGACTACCAACATGGATGGATGGATGGATGGATGGATGGATGGATGGATGGATGGATGCATGGGAGTTCACATTTATCAGGAAACAGAGTAATCAGGAAAATGAGTAATGCACAATGCTGAAAACAGATTGGAGCTTTTGGCAGTTTTAAAAATATCCTGTTACTTACATAGATTCTCTTGTCTCACAGAAATTTCTTCATCTGTTGACATTCAGCATTTGCTTAAGGAGCAACTACAACCACCCACATGTTGTTGAAACGAATTACCATCAAGTATCGTCTTCCCGCACTGTGACTCTCACTGGAGAAGGACGAGAAGACGTTCTTTAGATTTGGGTCAGGGGAGGAACACACATAACTTTGAGGCTTTTGCTGGCTAATTAGGTATATGTGAGAGCATTGTCCTGCAAAAAAACTATTGTCTACTTGAACTTTTACCTGTCCAGCCACTTGCAGAAAATGTCACCCTCAAAAAAAAAGGAAGTTTGAGCTTTGAATTTCAATCCAAAAAGGCTCAAATAGTTCTCTCTTAATGACAACAGTATCACTCCTGAACCTTGTTGGTGTCCAGTAGTTGTCCTCATATGGGTCCATCCATCTGCTTCGTCTGTCTATAAATCTTTGAAAGGTCTGTCTTCAGAGGTATTCGGTAGTTGTAATGTGCCAGCCTTCCTCGTGTTTTGTCCAGGTAGACTGCCTTTGTTAGACTACAAAACAACATTTTACCTAAAAAGCATTACACAAGCATTCAGATTTTTATGGTTTCACACAGGAAATGTGCTCAGAAATAATCACAAGCTGAGGATTGTGGACGCAGCATTGTCGCAGTGTTGAAGCATGGAGGCATAATCTATAAAGAGATTCCAGTTAGGCACCATGCTGATTCAGTACGGTGGAAACTTTAAAGCTTTAAAGAGAATATTGGAAATGTCCAAGCCTCCTTTTGTCCAGTGCTTTTACACCCAGAATAGACTCTTGACTTTCTTTGATTTCCTCCAAACACAGCACAGCTGTCATCAGAATTGAGTCAAACACTCAAGACATTTAAATATGTACCAAAAGTTCATTTTGTTCTTCTAAGTTCAATGAAAATATGTTTCTTTTTGCTAAGTTTGTGACTGTTTTCTTGTCCATCACATGGAGCAAACAAAATATAAACAAAGGAGGCACACTCGAAGAATTGTGGCAAAAATAAGACATATTTGCTATTTGTCAAAAGTCAATTTTGATCTTGTGGTTTTTTTTGTCTGTGGAATTCCCACTGCAACATTATTACTGTGTGAGTGTGTTAAAAGGATCATATTCTGAAAAATCACTTGAGACTGTAGTCTCCCATGTTTTTAAAAGCGATCAGGATTTTTAAAAGTCATCTGGTATGGAGCCAGCTTAATGGTGAATCTGAGACAAAAGACAGTTCTGAGGCGAACTTGAGCAACTCTGTGAGCAAGCAGTGGCTTCAAGAGTGTGAAGCAGTACAACATCTAAATTTTTTTTTAAAATCCTGTTCTCAAGTATGATACGACTGAAATTCCCATACAGTTATAAACTATGCAAATTCCCCACAAAGAAGCCAACAATGGCAGCCTTTTATAAGTGAAAAAGTGAACTTTGATAACTTTTAGTGTTTCACTGTTTTTAAATCATCATATTTGATAAATATGAATGAAAGTGATATATATTGCAAATAAAGATGTAATACAGGATGTATTTAGCAATCATATGAATCAATAGGCAGGGAAGAGTGAAGGCAGACTCCCAACTAAAAATATTTCATTAAGCCCAGAAAACTAGCCTGCCCTAGCAGGATCCATATTGGCTGATTAGAAAGTCTGATGGCCTGACTTTGACATTTAACAATAATTTCTGCTATTTCTATTCTCCAGAGAACACAATTCGACCTTTAAATACTCAGTTGAACCTGTGAGAAAAGATAAAAATCAGTCATGTGTTGAGCAAGACAATGTAATATGACAGCTGCCGAGGAAGAGGAACATCATTAGTTCCTTGTGGTATGTCAGGGAGATTTGTCCACGGCCTGATAGCCCCGTTGTCAGAGAGGCAATATCACTGAACAGATGACACTACATTATAGCAGCACATAGAAGGAATTCATTAACATGGTCTTATTATCATCTCAACTCGGAGAGTGAGAAAAGAGAAGAACATTACGTTCATCCCAGATCGGTAACTCGCTGACAGAGTACCCTTTAACTGCTTGTGAATCCTTCTATCTTCACTGTCGTTTCATAAATGGCATCATTTGTCCAACGTGCCATGTATGACAGCAGCAGCACGGTGCCCCGGCTGCACCGGCGTCGGTGCTGTTAAGGCCATCGGAGAGTCAGCCGTGACATTTTGGAAGTTGACGTTCAAGTCTTTGCTTTGCGTTTGTGTACTGTGGATGTTCTGCAGGCAACCAGGTGAAGTTCATGAAGAAATATATGCTAGAAGATGCAAATGGTTGCCATCAAAGTGTGACTGGTAGCAAAAATGATACGTAGATCCGTGGTTCTGGGATTTGTCTTCACATTCCAGCAGCATGTATCCCTCACTGTTAGTAACAGAATGAGGGCAACAGTCCTTTCAGCAGTTCTTTTCCAAGATGGAGCCACGCTGCGACAACATGCTGTTGTCTGCCTGCTTCTGTTGTTTTGGGTTTTTTCTGTACCCCTCTGAGGTGAAGGTGCTGTTTACTGAGCTCAGGGGTAGAAAATATGAATGAGTTGAATGTCTGCAGAGTCAGGACTCTGTGGATTGGTTTGGTAAATAAGGCATTCATCTTTCTCAGCAGCTGATTTTAAAGGGAAGGTTTTCCTAGTCCTGCTTAGAAATAAGTCTACAATCAGAGAGCAAAGATTTGTTTATCTAATAATTTCATGCACTGCACAGCAGGGTGTACGAGTCTTTACAATTCTTTGACAGAGATAATTGTATCAGCAATGACAGGAGAAGTTTTAGAAGGGAGCTGAATACGTTCATGGTTGCACAGCTAATTATGGAGCAGAATTTAGACACATGAGGAAGGAAATTTTTTTTTTGTTTGTTTTTGTCTGAAATTCATGAATGATGTAAACTCAAGTCTTAGTGGTAACACAGGTAAAGTAACTAAAGAAGAAAGGTCACAGTCATTTTCATTATGACACTAACACTGGGACAGCACTCATTCACACACTACATGAGTCATGATATATCGGTTTACTCAGGGTGGTGGGTGCTTGAATTGAGAGCAAACGCTCCAGGGGGCAACATACTAACGATGTAAGTGCGGAGAACAGATCCACACTCATAGAAATGCTGAAGCAACACTTGATGGTGGCTGCGTGGAACACTTGAAGCATGTACACATCTGATGCCTTCATCATACCACTACATAACCAATCAAACTTTTTCTTTCCAGGTGGACAAGAAATCAGACTGTTTGACACAATCCTGCCACCACAAGTCTCTGTACCCACAATTTGAGGAACTGATGTAAAGGACACTTTTGTGTCATAGATAGATAAACTTTATTGTCTGTTCTAAAAAGGTGACAGAAATTCTTCTTTGTCGTGGCCA
>JAOWBL010000013.1:14749781-14770782 GCA_028564865.1 Zenarchopterus dispar
ACACTTTTGTGTCATAGATAGATAAACTTTATTGTCTGTTCTAAAAAGGTGACAGAAATTCTTCTTTGTCGTGGCCAGAACAACACACACCACTCTCCAGGCATACTGAAACTCATAAAAACAACTGACAGGAGTAAAAATAACAGTAACAACAAACAATATAACAATATAAAATCAAAGATCATACACACCATCAAACCAGAATGGATTTGGATTTGTTCAAGACTGTTATTACAGAGGGGATGAAGAATTTTTTTGAGGATGTCCTTGCGGGTCAGTGGAACTCTATAACGTCTGCATGATGGCAGCAGATGGAGTTTGTTTCCTCTTCCTTTCTTCACTTTTCCTCTTTAGATGTCACACACTTTCACTGCATCGTATCTACAAGCCATGCAATAAATAAGGTTAAAAATCAGATACAATAATGGAAAAAAAGATATTGGAAATCAATAACTTCAGTCAGGTAGTGTGAATGTAATCTTGGCAATGAAACACTGACAAACAGGTCAAGAAATAATCTGGACAGGTGTCACTCAGAAAAAGTCTCCCACAAAGACCTACTGGGTACAACGTAAAGAAAACTGAACGGGAACTGAGTGGGTTTTTGATGCATTCATCAAACACTCGGACGACAGCTGCCAGCAGCAGAAATGGAGGTTGTTCTTGTCGTCATTTCCATCCATCCAGAGCGGTGAAGGTTTTTTTTTTTTAAATTTTAATTGTAACAATGACGCTATACATAATGAAATGGAACATAACCATGTCAGGAAAAAAGAAAAAAAAATTTAGAAAATGCAAAAATACAGCCATTTATTTCTTAGTAGCCACATACTAAGTGGTACACTTATAGGCCATAAAACTAAATCACTAACATGAGGGAGCAAAGGAATCAAGTGTTAGTTATTTAGATTGGACAAAACACACACTTTTCCACCTGAGTCTGTGTATTACAAGGAGCAATGTTCAACTGAGGCCACATGTGAAGAGAACAGGTAATTACTCAGAAAATTCACAGTTCATCGGTGTGTGTTGGTGGCCAAACTAATTCTTTTCCTTGTCTTGGCCGGTTCCTCTAGATCACACTGTGGTTCCACAGGGCAGCGCCAACAGACACAGAAGAAACTGCCTCGGGAATCCATTAGATACAGTCAGCCGGAGAATCAAAGGATGTGGCCTAGGCAGATAAAATGGCATGGAGCGGAGTAGGACTGTTGTCTGTAAAAACAGCTGAAAGTCGCTGAGGATCTTTGGTGATGGATTTGCTCAGCCTCTTCAAAAACGTCCAGCTGCTGTTTTGCTTTTTTGACCAGACAGGTTGTGTCAAGTCTCCAGGTGAGGTCATCAATATCGATTCCAATGAATCTGAAGCTCCTCGCGTTCTCAAACCTCAAGCTTATGGATGATCACAAGGGCAACAGACCAAAAATTTCAACAAATTTACCTGGATGCTTTTGTTTATTTGGAATTTCTGAAAATATAAAATTGTACTCAAAATAAAAATGATTCAAGTCACTGAAGTATTTGCGGCACAGGTTTTAAACAGCATGATACTGTATATCACAAGCTCCAGTTTTTTGGCGTTCGTGTGAGGTATCATGTAGTTCCTGAGTATAAAGCTCACATCCAAATATAACACTATGTAGAAAGGCAAGCCTTTATTTCTTCTGCCTCACAGCTAGAAAATCCCAGTTCGAATCCCTGCTGGGGTTCTATCTGTGTTGAGCTGGCATTTCTCCCTGTACTTGTGTGGGTCCTCCCACTATCCAAAAACGTTCATGTTACTGGTAATTCTACACTGTCTTCTGGAGAGTGTGTGAATAGTTGTGTGGCTCTGTGATGGACTCACAAACTATCCTGTTGAGAGCAGACAGTTTCCTGCACCCAGCATGAGTGTGCCTGAAACATGTCCTGAACTGAGTTTTAAATGAAACCCAGGAAAATCATCATTGAGAGGAACCTTTGCCACCGTTCAGCTTCTGTGATGAACAGTTTCCAACAACAATGGATGCAATTATTCTATGAACACTTTGTCATAAATTGCTTCCACGCAGCTTTGTCCGTGGCTGTCACCGTACACAAGGACTGAGCAACAGGAGCTTGTCAGCACAAGACCCGTTCTCACAACAGGAAATGGTTTTAGACTGACAAGTGAATATGAAGCAAAAGAAGTAGGACCTGATGCAAAAATTACACTGCAGAAATGTTGCTAAAATGACATCGAGTACTCTGACCATTTTTACATTGGTAAAGGCTACATGTAGAGTTGTATCTCAACAAATTAGCCCATGTCAGACTCTCCTAACATCGTCTCTTGTCCCGTGTCCTGGATACATCTGTGTGTGGTGGCACCTGAAGCACCCATTCCAGCTGGACTCCACTCCTTGTGAATCCCCCCCTCGAATGGGCTGTTTTTCAAAATCCTCTGCAGGCTCCGGTTATCCCTGTTGCTTGTGTGCATTTTCCTGCCAGACTTTTTCCTTCCTCTCAACTCTCCATTAATATGCCTGGACTCAGGTCTCTGAACAGCCAGCATCTTTAGCAATGACCTTTTGTGGATTATGGTCCCTGTACAGGCTTTCAATGACTGTCTTCTGGACAACTGTCAAGTCAGCAGTCTTCTCCATGATAGCCTACTGAACCAGACTGAGACACCTTTTAAAGGCTTGGGAAACCTTTTGCAGGCATTTTGAGCTAATTAGCTGATTAAAATGTCACACCACAAGGCTAAAATATTGAACCTTATCACAATTTTCTAATTTCCTCAGATTCTGAATTTGGGGTTTTCATTAACATTTCACATTTCACATTTTACATTTAAGCCATAATCATCAAGATGAAAAGAAATAAATGATTGAAATATATCACTCTGTGTGTAATGGGTCTATATAATATATAAGTTTCACTTTTTGAAATGAATAAAGTTTTCATGAGCTTCAAATTTAATAAAGTAGTGCATCTAATCATATTGCCAAAAATGATTTTTAAAAAAGTTAAAAAGGCAGGAATACTCCAGTCTGGCCAGTTTATTCGCTTTGCTCATCACGAGGGCTGTCGTAAACTCGAAATGTTTTTTCCAGGTAAATATATTTGGATATCACCTGGAAAACAAACCACTGAGAAACCGACTCCAAACATGCCACAAAACAATCATAAAAGAACTGATTAAAACTTTCAGCCTCTGGCAGAAAGAACTGTGGGTAGGACTTCCACACTGAAGAGCAGATTTGTCAAATTATTTGAGCTGAAATAAACTTTTAGGTTTAAAATCTCTAACTGTAGTGGCTTTTTAAGGACTCAAGTGTCAATGTTTATAATTTAGGAGGCGACTTTGCGTACAACTTTTCTTTCTTCAATTTCAACTTTATTTGGGACTTGAGTGGCAACCTAAACATATCACTGCCAAACATGAAGAAAATATAACAGGATCCACTCTAGCCCAGTTCAAATCTACACATTGTCAAATTAAACCCTATAAGTGGCTTCCAAAACACCTTCCATTTCCTTTGATTTTTAAAAAAGGCACTGCAACTCCTTCCCAGAGAGCCTGTATATGACAGTCACCTGATTAAACTCTTTATTTTTAACTGGTAAATCCAACCAAAGTTACATTTCCTTCATGACTTCTCTGCTGGAGACTTGAGAGCAGTTCCTTCAGCCCCAGTCTCTCTGATCCTACAACATTCAGGGCTGTGGCTAACAAGCAGGACAACTTGGTCATCCTCATTAGCTCCACTGTGGACACTGCTGAAAGAACACTCCGTGACACGTTTCACCAAAGCCAGAGTCAATGTTAAAACTTCTTAAATCTGCTGTACACTGTCAGATCATTCTCTTTATACACATCTGCCAAATGGTAATTCAAATGGAAGACTGGATAAATCTGCTTCTGTACAAAGACAAATTTCCATCTTAAGTCACAGAAATTTCTGCAGATGAAAAAGCTTAAGCTCTCTAGAAATCAGTTAATAGCTTTTCTTTTCAGGTTGCCATTATTGGAATTCAAAATCTGTAAATGGAAAGGCGTTTAAGGTTTTTGCTAGATTACTGGTATGCACTGTATGTCATTTATCCTCTAATAATTATCATATAAATACTGGAGGATTGGTTCCAGTTTAATCTGACTTATTTGTATTGCTCTTCAATGATGATTCTCTTATAAATTAAAAAAAAAACATAATCAGAAGAAAAGGACAATCAGTCCTTCAACTTGCTCAGATGAGTAATATAATGATGCTCTGCTTTAGATTTTTTTCCCCCAGTCTCTTTCACTTCTGTGGAGAAGTGTCTTCTTTCACCTGATAAAAGACTTTTTGACATTTTTAACCAGAGAAATTGACGCAGCTCAGTGGATGTTTGACCAGGCAAAGAGAGTAAGTGCCTGAACCCAGAAGCTAGGAGTACAAATACAATCATTTGCAAAAGTTAGTGCCTCCTCTTTGACAGATGTATTCCTAGGAGTGGATGTCCTAGAAAAATTACCCAAAAAAGGTCAGACCATGTAATACTCAGAGAAATTCAAGCCACCCAAGAGCCATATCTTGTACCCTCCAGGCCTCCCTGCATGTTCAGTATTAAAATCCATGACCAGGCAATTAAAAAAAAAAAAGACTGAACACGTGCAGTTTGGCTGGAAAGACTGCCAGAGGAGAGGAAAGCTTCTGCAGTATCAAAAGAACATGGAAGCATGACTGCAGTTTGCAAAGCTGCATCTGCATCATGAGGCCAAAATGGAGTTGTTTGCTGTTAAAGCCCAGAGCCGTATCATATTTGGGGAAAACACAGCACAGCCTCTCAGCAGAAACACCTCCCAACCATCGCCAAGCACAGCTGTGGAGGGGTCATGATTTGGCTTTGTTTTTCAACCACAGGACCTGGACGCCTTCCAGTTACTGAGCCGACCATTAAATCAATTTTTTTAGAGTGTTTTAGAAGCAAATGTAAGACCATCACTAAAGCTTAGTGAGAACTGGGACATGCAGCATGATAAAGACCCAGAGCACCACAGCAAAGTTAAATCAGAAATTAGTGAAAAATAAAAGAATGAAGATAGTGGAATAAAATATTCAAATTCCAGTTCTGAAACTAATAGACCTGTGTGAACTAGCAAAACAAACACCCAAAAACCTGCACTTGATGAATCTACAGCCTATTGCAACATAGAGGTACTTGGAATTACCCACGTAGTTTTTTTTTGTTTGTTTGTTTTTTGACTTTCTTTTAGTAGAATAAATGGCTTATATGATTTTTTGTTTCCTTTTTACACATACAAAAAGAAAACAAAAGGCTTTTTTTCTTCGTTTTATGTTTTGTCGAGTCACAATTATGATACATCATATATTGTATATTTCTTTTAAACCAGAAGTAGCAATAATTACACAGAACTCACAAAATAGTTAGACTGTATTTTCTTTTATTTTGTTCATAAAAAGAGGTAAGTTAGCTTTGAATTGTGATATATTTTACTGATGGTAAATATAAAGTTTTTTTTTTTTTTAAATCCAATTTTGAAAATACTTCTTACTCAGGTGCATTCATGTAGTTGGTGAAAATTATTTCATTAAATTGCATAGGTTGTGCTGGAAAAAAGTATATGTATTTTGAACATTCTTATAACTTCTGTAAATCTTAATTTAGCAATTAAAAAAAACATCCTAAATGCTTCCAAGGGTTAAAGAAAGTGAAGCAACTTCAGCACATAACCATATCTGGAGTCCAAGCAAATGTATGCTTACTTCACATAAGCTTTAATCACGCTGGGCCAATTAAACTGCAGATTGTTGGAGATTTTGATCCAATAAGCTATTTCTGTAAATCCAGCCAAAGTTGTATACTTGCAAAGACAACCATCTCCTGAGAATCGCTGAACTCTTGATTGGCTGGCAGTCTCGCTTGACTTTTATGTGCTTCTAATTTCCACCAGTCTACTTTATAAATGGAAGCACATGAGATATTTCAGTGGATTTCACTACCACTGGTATCTCATTTAACACAGAGGTTGTGGAGAAATTCATTAATCAAATGGGATCCTGACATAATACCACTGACATGCTAATAGGGTCGCCGTCAGAGACTGTCGAGGTAGAAGGAAGAGGGCCACCACCGGAGCGAATTAAAGGACCTTTTATCCTTTCTTTTTTTCTTTTTTTTTTTTGCTGAGGTTTTATAAAAGTATTATAAAAGTGATATCTTTGGCCTAGTTTTCACCAAAGAACAAAAGATGAAAGGTTGAGCAAAACTAGGCACAGGTGGCAAAAGTCAAACTCTTCAGCGCGCACAAATCAGAACGCTAAGCTCAGTTCTGCTTTAAGATGAAGTTTCTCATCCTCAGGTGCTCAGCCTGATATGCTGACTCACAGGTTTTGCAAGTGACAGCAACTCGATGGTAAGAAAAAGGAAAGTGAGAGTGAGGGAAGATTTGGTAAATTATAGACAAAATGTCTCTTTGCCTCAAGTGTGGCAAAACTGAGCACTCCTGTTGCCAACACTGGACAGCAATATTTATAAGCAGCTTTTAAGACAGGAAAAAATAATGTTACTGAGATTTTTTTTCTCCCCTCAGAAAGCCTTCCATTGACATCAAGGATTAAAAACAACTAAAACTCATCATGCCATCTGTCATGCTAATTATATGAAAACAGCACTGAAGCTGTGATTTGGAAGCAGAGACTCAGCTTTGATAATTGAAGCGAGTAATTACAGCCTTTGGTTTCTTCAGAGGTTATGTAGATTCAGTATCAAGTGTGACAAGCAGCACTTAGACCCAGAAAAAAATTGCCATTTGCTTTTTACTGACTTGACTGACTTCAGGTGTTTGCAGAGACCAGCTGTGTGGAATAATATTAATGGTAATAATCATGTCATTTATCTAATTATTTTTCCTGTTTTGTTTTTTAAATGTTTGCTTTAAAAAAAATAAATAAAAATACAGATTTTGACCCCAGGTCTCAGGTTTTTGGAGTTTTTTTTTTGTGAAGTATAATGAACGAGACAGACACAAATTCACCATGTACAATCACAATAGATTTTTGTTTCAACCACCTGTTTGATATGAACTATCCCAAATTTACTCAAAAGTTGTTTACTATTTATTAAGTACTGTGATACCATAGTCACAAACACACACACAAAAAGAAGTCATTTGAAAATCCAGAACTGTTGTTTGCTCTTGAAGCTTAGTCTGAGCTTCTAAAATATTTGTGTTTCATCACTGCATCTTAGATGTTTTTTTTTTTTTTTAATCTCCTGGGTGCACAAACTGCAGTATATACGAAGATATTAAATATGAAACTGGTAAAGATATCAAATATTAAAATATAGATACTTATGGATTATCTATCTGGGCCATGCAAAAGCAGTTAATTATTGGTTATCGTTAGTGTTTAAAGTTTTAATATCATCCATTTCTATCTTCTACTGTTATTTTATTTTATCTTCCTGTGCAATTTGTTGGAGAGCAAGAAAGAGAAAAATTTTAAATCATTTCAACCTAGCCTCTCTTATGACAGCCTATCTCCAAGACATCCAACCCTCGCTGTTCCTTTGTTGTGCTTGTTCTCAGTGCTATCCATCACTGTCACCTCCAAAGAAAATCTTAACATCTTCGACTTTGCTACCTCCAGTTCTGCTTCCGGTCTCTTAGTCGGTGCTGCCGTCTCCAAGCCCTAGGAAAGGGAGGGTCTCCCTATGGTCTGGTAAACCTTTCCATTTATTCTCATTGCTACTTGTAGACAGTTTTTAATAAAGTGCTGTATAGGATTTGAGTGGACATGTGTGTGTGTGTTTGTCATTCCCATCATCATCCTGCAGTGCTTCAGATTGGAGGCTGAAGAATATATGTAGTCGATATATTCAAAAACATGAAGTTATTTTGACCCCGGCTTGGCCAGGAGCTGCAGGTCACAACATTAAAAAAGATGCCCAGAAGTAAAAATGGAGTTGAGGTGTTTTGTTACAAAAATAAAGGTAAAAAGCAACAAAACCAAGTATATCATATCTGGGAGGTGAATCTCAAATGAACACATAAACACAAATAATTAGAAGCAAATCACAAGACTCAACTACACTATCACAATTTAAAAGTTTATGGCAAAGAGGGCAATGCTGTCTGAATCCCTTTTCAAATTCAATTTAAATTAAAAAATACTTCAATAATCCCCAAAAGGAAATTGATTGTTGCAGTAGTCATGACTGAAGTCTCTTCAAAGAGTCATTGTAGAGGGTTTTGCTGTGGGCAGGAAGGATCTCCTGTAGCGGTCTGTGTTGCAGTAGATCTAAAGAAGCCTTCGACCGAAGCCATGTCGTTGCTGAATCACCATGTTGTGAAGAGGAAGTTGAGGCTTGTCGATGTTCTTCATTTTATGAAGTATCCTCCTTTGCAGAATCAGTTCCAGAAAAGTCTCCAGAACAGAAACACCCTTCTTTATCAGTTGGGTCAGTTTCTTTAAGTCACTGGCTGTGATGCTGCTTCCCCAACAGATGACTGCAGATGATTGTTTCCACACCATGCCACAAAACTGTCGAGAAGTTCTCTGTACTCAGTAGCTTATCCATTACTGATAGACCCCACAACCGCAGAGTCATTTGAGTATGCCTGGAGATGACAGGACTCTGACAGGACTGGAAGTCTGAGGTGTACAGCGTAAAGAGGAATGGTGCAAGTACAGTCCCCTGTGGTGTTCCTGTGCTGCTGACCATCTGGTCAGACATACAACCATTCAGTCTCACAAACTAAGCTCTGATTGTCAGTCAGTAATCCAGGTAATTGTGGAGTCATCCATCTGTGTCTGGAGTTTCTTATGTAGTAATGCAGGCTGAAAGGTGTTAAATGCACTGGAAAAATCAAAGAACATGATCCACACAGTACTGCCTATTTGTCCAAATGACTGTGGGTTTGTTCAAGCAGATGTATGATAGCATCTTCATCTCCAACCCCACAGTGATAAGCAAACTGCAAAAAGTCTTTCCAGGGTTTTGATGATGTGAGATGTTAGAGCTACAGGTCTATAGTCAATAGGAGAAGATGGAGGAGATCATTTTGGTACTGGAGCAAGGCAAGATCCATGACTGAGGTGGAAGATGAGACAGCTGAGTTGTGTCAGGGAAGCTGTGGGTCTAGGGAGGATGGGAGGTCTGTTTGGCTGGAAGTGGGAGAGGAGTACTGTCCCTGAACTGAAACTGTTGAAGATTGTTGTCAGTTCATTGGCTTGGTCCAGACTTCCACCTAACTGGTCCTCCTTCTGCTTGAATTCTCTGATCTTCTTCATCCCAGACCTTATGTTGTGCTTCTGGAGCTTGTTCTCCAGCTTCTTCTTGTACACCTCCTTGTTGTCTCTAATCTTGACTTTCAGTTGTTTTTTGCACCAACCACAGTAATTCTTTGTCTCTGTCCCTGAAGGTTTTTTTTTTCTTGTTGAGGGGCTCCTTTGGGTCACTGAAGATCCTTACTATTGGAGAACCATGTCACTGTTCCAGTGGGGATAATGTTGCCCATGCAGAGGTTGATGTAGTAAGCAACACACTCAGTCGTGGTACTGACGACATCTCCATGTGATTTGTAGAGTGCATCCAATCTGCAGAGTTTCTTCAGCTTCCTCTTATTACCTCTCCACAGTCCTCTTGGTTTAAGACCCAGATGATGACAACAGCTGTTGCATGTGGTGAAGGCCAGAACAGCGTCCAATCAGCTCGGCAGGAGGCGGCAGCAAAGGGGAATGGAGCCAATCCCCAAGTAGCACTGAAACATCAGATTTGCATGATGGGCCAGGAGGGAAGTTGAAAGTACCCTTTTTGCATAAAAGGAGAGAGGAGCAGATAAACGTGCCTGCAGAGGTCTGGGACTGTAATAGTGTGAACAAGGAAAAGCAAAGAGATGTTTGTAGGTCATCATTTGTTTGTCTGGTGCTCTGTGTATAACTGTGCAGTGATGTGTTTTAAATGTGTTTATGTTGTGTCCAGTGGACATCCTTAGGTCAAGTTACAGGTATTAATCAGATCAGTAAAACAAGATGAGGTAGCATTTGAGTGAACAAATTCAATGTGTTTGAGTCTTGCTTTCTATTTGACTGTCTTCAACTACAAAACATAGCAGCTTCAGCTACATAAGATAAGATAAACCTTGATTTGTCCCAGATTAGAGAAAGTATCTTTGCAAGCTAAAAAATGCAATTGACTTTCAGTATGTTTTGTACTAGATGAAGTAGACAGTTAAGTAATGCAAAGAAAAATAAAAAGTACATTTACACTTACCATAAGCCCCAGGATGTAATGTTTCCAAGCCTCAATAATACAGGACAAAAACTCATAAAATCAGTGAAAAGGATTTCTGTTTTGAGGGGGTTTCTGTTTAAATGACTGAAACTGAAGCTTTGTAATTTGGATCTGCCACTCCTGAACAATTGTGTACTCCTGCAGCTGGGGGAAACAATTCCTATCAGGGATAATTACCTTGGCACAACATCGGCAAGCTGTAAATGCTATTGGCCATCTTACGCTCTTATTATATTGCAATGACCACATTCAGTCTCAGAAAATGAAAAAAAAGTTTTGGTCTTTTAAAACGATTCAAACGAATGACGAACCAAAATTTGGCCCATATCTGCAGTTTTCTTTGGCACACATTTGGCTTTGATTGACTGCATGAACTCAAAATGAGCGCAACTGTCCAAACTCGACCATGCCGTCACCGGACAGTGGACCAAGTCTTTGTGTTTTGATGTTAGTTGGGCCACACCTGGTCCAAACATCTGCTATATTCCATGTCAAAACTAACTCATGAAATATGAGCAACAACTAGCTTACATGCAAAACAAAACAAAACAAACAAACAAAAACTTTATAAAGTTTTTTTTTTCTTTGAGACACATCCGGGACCAGATAGGATTCACTGGTGCTGCAACCAAGTCAGATGAATTCAAATAGCCTAGGTAATAATATATATATTTTTAAAATTTTATTTATTTATTTTTTTTTACCATGAAAATAAATATACTTTGTAATACTGTTGGGTTTTTTGCTGCACTTTAAAATGACAATCAAATAACTTCATTTTTAAAATGTACTTCTTTGTTTTTAAGACTTTTTTCTCACTTGTGACTTTCATTTGATAATACAGAGATTGGAAAATAGAGAGAGGGATGAGATGCAGACAAGAATCCCTGCAGTAAACTTAGACTTGCCACCTTTAAATATCGGGCATTCATGCAGACAGTTGAGCTACATGGCACAGAAAAGGATGGGTGTCAAATGACCAAAAGATATACAAAGCCTGTTATTACTTTACTGACATCTCGAAGTATGTATGTTTCATATCAATAAACAAATGAAATGTGAATTTGTTTTATTTTGAAAGGCTACATATTTGTTGCCATTTCTTTTTTCCTGTCTGTGCTCCTTCTGGCTTCCTTCCTCCCTGCTGAGAATAGTTTTGGTGGTTCTCATTGGCATTTCTAAATACGCATTCTTGTCCATACTTGTATTCTTGTGGACTTCTGAAATGTCACAGACAAAGTACTTTTTCACTTCAAAGACCCCATCTAGCCAAGTGTGGTTGACATCATCAAATGATAAAGCCATTCTGAAAATATTTTCCCATGTTTTTGAACACGTGTGGCCTTGGTTGCTGAGATGTAACATCATCAAGTATGATGTCACTCCAGCAGTACAAACACCAAAATTTAACCACCACCATCATAGTTTCCCCTCATGTGTTCTCTGATTTTGTTGTCTTTTTAGGAATAATTGTTTTGGATTTATCTTGGCCTAAACTTACCTTATATTTCAGTAGTTTCCATTCACTGTTAACCTGTACTGAATGTGAGCTAAGATCAAAATTTGAGGTATCTGAAGTTTCACGTTGGCTCAAGCAAGTGTCAGATACATTTAAAAAAATGTTTGTGAAAAGTGAAATGCGGTAAGAAACATTTGCTGAAACAGAATCAGAAAACCCTTGGCTATGATGCACACTTGGCTTTGTTTCCCCCACGCTTTCTTTTTTCTCATCTACATTCAAACATTGACAGATGCCTAGATGAGAACATTTGGCTGGGATATCCATTTGGATATCTTCTGGCTACATTTGAAGTCCAAAAATATTGGCCGTTTTTCACAGAGACACTTGCTGTCAGACTGTCGGGTTCCCAAGCTGACTTCTGGATGAGTAGCAACTGACTGAACAGAAACAAAATTCACATGTTGGGAAAATGTTTGAACAAATGACCAAAACTGTCTGTTGTCTGGTGAGGTCTCTGTTTGCTACCAGATGTTATTGACTTATCTTTGTTGTTGTCAGCATGAGAAAGCACAGAGGAGCATTTTTCAAACAAGATCCGTAACTTGTGCACTTTCTCAACTCATGGTCTTTCATCTGGCAGCTTTGATGTGTCAACTGCAGAGTCTATTTGTACCTTTTGATAAAGTCTTTCTGTAAATACAAGACTTTGGAGAAAACAGTGTTTTAAAAGATGCTTGTTTTAAAGTCTGCTGTTGGTTGTGAAGCATCGATGGGGTTTAGCGGCACAACTTTGGGAAATCTTACCAGCTGGAGCTAATGCTAAGCAGCACAAATTGCCAGCAACCTGCTGAGCAAACTACTGAGCTGAATACTGAACAAATTTCACCTTCACAAATTATGCATCAGTTTGAGAAGAGTCTCTCTCAGAACAACTGGTTTCCCCTTTATTAGAGTGGTAAACAAATGAGATTCCATATGGAGATTTACTGTCATGTGTGGGATCATTTTTCAACAGTGGGGCCTTCAGGGCTCAGCCACCCACACACACTGAGTCTGGTCATTGATTACAGTCAAGCATTCATTATAAGCACATCATCATGGTGCATGAGGATCCCTGCAGCTGGAGGTTTATCACACTTTACGTCACCGTGTCCCGTAGATTGTGCTAACATGAAGACTTTGAGGAAAAACAAAGCTTCGTCTCTGTGTTTCTGCTCAGTCACTGCTGTATTGCATTTGAATAAGATGCTAAATTATAACAGAGTTTTGAAAGAGCAGACCCAGGGGTCGGATACATGAAGATGGTCAATGGTGCAGACTTGAATAGGCAAGAAGCAGCAAAGCATACAGACCAGAGGACAAATCAAAATGCCAAGAGAAAGATGGGAAGTACAATCAAAGAGCTCAAAAATTAAAGCAGAAAACAGAGAAAATCAATACAATTACAGAAAAAAACCATTATGCATAGATTATCAGAAAAAATTCAATAATGGACAATTACAGCTGGGGTAATAGAAGTCAGCTAAGTAAATAAATAACATTTCCAATATGTTTAAAATTCAAAACTGCCTAGTAACAAACTGAAATTACAGTGACTATTTATTTATTTAAAAAAAAAAAAAAACAAGTTTGTTAGTGTTTTGAATTACAACCCATACTGTATTTCTACAGCTTTTTCTCATTGTGGTGTTCTGATAAAAATGTCCAATGTTCTTCTTGCATCACACACAAACAGACATGATGATGATGTGGTGTTCAGCAAAGTGTAATTACATTATTATAAGCACATTTCTGTAGTACACCATTAACAAATGTACAGCGACATTTCTATGTTGGGTGACGCCTGTTGCAGGACCTCCTGGAATATTCTAAGGCTGTTTTTTTCCCTCTTTCTTGTGTGTTTTTCCTCTCTCTCTCCTTTCTGGTAACAGCATCATTGTTTAATATTCTGTCTGTATTTATTGCTCTGTTTTCATCTGTGTTCATAGATCCTGTTAGGAACCATGGCTATGTTCCTACGGTAGAAACCAGCTCACAGACTGTATCACTGGCTGTGACTCCACTGATATGCTGATCTGACTCGTCCTCAGGAGAAGTCTGTGTTGTGGTCCACCTCCTCCACAAGTCTACCCCCTCTCCCTTCCCCCCAAGTCTGAGTGATGTGTGAGATATAAACAATAAAGTATAAGATGTCATCCAGGTGTGTATAGAGTAAACTATCCACCTGACAACTGGAAAGAAGAATAAGTGGAAGTTTGTTGGGCCACTGGGAGCACATCAAAGTGTTATCAGATGTTATCAGTTGTGAAATGATTCAGTCCCCCTCCACTTGTTGGTTTATGTGTCATTGGTCAGTCACTTATTTAATTATTCTAAATGTTCTAATTACTCCAAATAAATATTGTTTTGCCAGAATTACATTATTCATAAATCTAACCAACTGAAATTCTATTAAGCCTTTTTATTGGCATTGTGTGTAATTGTATGTGATTTTCATTACTTTTTCATTTAACTACAAAACTATTAATGTTTTTAATGTTCATTTAATGTTTATTATTATTACTGCATTAGCTTTGCATAAAAGTGAAACCATTAACGTTAACAGGGACGTCAGGAGGAAAATGTTACATCCCATTGATGCCTACGAAGGATATGGACGATGGTTTTATCATTTTTAAAAACCTTGGACTCGTCAAATGGTGAACTGTAGATGAACCACTGGAGATTATTAATTCTTAAATAGCTCTGAACATATAAGCACTTACAACACAGACAAGGTACAAGAAAAAATGTTTGACTAAGTGGTGTCTAGAAGATGTTCATTACTGGACCATTCAATGTGATCATATGGATCAATTCCTCCTATTCTCAATTTTTTAGAGACTATAATTTAAAAAAGAAAAAGAAGAGAAATACCATTCATTTCTTTACTATTAACCTTGTTAAGGTAGAGAATGGTACACTTCCTTTTTACATAGTTCATTTACTTTTGTTTCCCTCTCTTTCTTTTGTAACTGTGTGGACATGCGATCGTGTAAATAAGGTGGCCTATGTGGATGGATGGATGGATGGATGGATGGATGATATCTGATTTTTTTGGCTTTTTAAGTGGTCTATTAGTAATGACCCCTGCCATGTCCACCAGTGTGGTTTGTGTCTTGAGCTTCTGTTTCTTCTTTCCCTGCTTGTTCCAGTCTTCATGTGGATCTTTCTGCCTGCTTTCATAACATAGCCTTACTTACTCCTAAATTTTATGTTAATTCTACAGAAAAACATTAAGGCATAAATGGTAAGTGTCTACACCCAACACATTCAGTCCTATCTTATTACTGAGCCCGTACACCCAACGTATTTGAAAAGGAGTTACAGAAAAAAACAACTATGACTTAACATATTACAATAATTACTGTGCAAGCCAAACTGAGAAAACCAGTTCAACATTCTGACATAGTGTACACAGTTTGTCATCTGTCATGTCTCTGTTTTTATATTCTCACTAAACTGCGACATTTCCCACATGAGGATTATTTTATACTCTTTTTAATTTTGGTGTTGCTTCATTCTCTTGTTTGTTTTCTGGATGTCCATGCTCTAACAGCCAAGCTGCCACGGGTGCAGAACTCACAACACATTTCTCAGGTTAATTATGCAAGATTTATGCACTTTCATGGAGACACTGGCAGATCTGCACGCCTCAGGATTCAATTTTGCACCACACATGCAGATCAGAGTGGGAAGACAAGTGTCTCCATGCATTTTTATGCTTTTCCTCTCAGATATGTGCCGCAGATGATATTACTCATCAGAATTGAGACTCTATCAATTCCAGCACAAAGCCTAGTGGAGCCACCACGTGCAGTGTCAGCAGTGAACACATTAATACTCCCTAATATAATCTGCGTCCATCAATTAAGATGCAAGTTGAACCTCTGGGGCCACATGGAATGTAAATTCATCCACCAGTGGACGGGTTATTTTCACACGGGCTTCTAAAGTTGGAAAATGTCCAAAACCACCGTCATAAAAAGAATTACAGTACTGTGACATCACAGATCCAGATCAGACCATAGACTGTATAAAACAATGGACGACGCACTCAGCCACGTGACCCATTGGTTTCTGAAGACCAGTTTTGAAGTCTGTTTTCTTCTTGCAGGGGGCAGCCATGTTGCTCGCCAACCATATGTCAATCAAACTTAGCTTTGGTTCTGGCACCTTCAGCTGAACTCTGGCAAAAATCTTTAGAGCTGCCATCAGACATTTACAGCAGAATATATTAAGATGTTGACTCAACGGCGAAATCAAATATGACCGTCACGTTTAGTTGATGCTGGGTTAATACAAATAGATGACTGCTTTGCCAAACCTAGTAGCATGACGAGTATGGATCAGGTGGTGATAGTGGCTAGCCATTGGTGAGCTGATTGTCAATCAATCATATTAGAAATAAATTTAATGCTTAATATAAACTCTCCTCTTGTGGTACAAAAACGATCACCCACCCACTCCAGAGTTATAGGGAATGTTGCACTCAAACCAGGCTGTAAATTAGTTTATTTCTACTCTGAAGTTGGACATTTTCACATGGGAATCAATGGAGATTGACCTGCTTTTGGAGCCAGCCTCTAGTGGTCAGTCGAGGAACTGCAACAAGTCTAAGTTCCACATGAGCCTCAATGCAAAGGCAAGGCAAGTTTATTTATATAGCACATTTCAGCAACAAGCCAATTCAAGGTGTGGAAGTAAGATAGTTGATGTTTGGATCAGACTAGGGTTATTCCTTCTTCTTCTAACCAATTCCAACCAGTCATTTTGCATTTTTCTGTACCAAAGCTGCTATATCGACTAATAAAGAGGCACACCTAGGAAGAAGTCTGAATCCTCTGCTATGAGCAGGGGTATAAAGATAGGGCTGAGAAAGATGCTTTTGTACTATATTCCTGTAATATTTTTACCAAAACCTGTAACAGATATTTTGAGAGTTGGGGAAATTAAGTTAATGTTTGAAAAAGAGGGAATGTGAACTCTCTTCTTAGTCAGTGATGAGCACCAGCACTATGCTTTTCTTACATGTATTGAACAATGAGCCACAATTGCTATTCATAGTTTTAAATTATTCTTATGACCTTATACTTAATTATTAGATTTTTTAAAAAAAGAAATGGTTCAGACTATTAGTATGCATTTGCATCGGCAGTAGCCATTAGCATTCATTTCAGCATGTGAGCCTGCCATAAACACTGACTTCAAACTGAAAAGAGAATATATCAGTCCAACTCTGACAAAATCACTCTAAATATGACTCATTTAGAAAGGCAAAAAATGGAGTTAACCGTGAAGGGTTTCTGTTTGGATAATATTGGTTTTCTGTGTTTTGCAGTTGTTGCAATGGTGCAAGCCCTGCAGATGTATATTTCAGTGCTTATCTGTCTCTTGGCTTCACAATGAATACAAATGAATAAACTGAAATCTTGCTGCCTGCTTAATGTCTGAAATTATAGCTGTTAAAGGAGGGTTGGGGTGTCCACGTGTATGACGAGAGATAGACATTTTAAGGGGGAATCATATGTAATTAAGTATTTTCAATTCCTTTTTTTATTTTTTAGCTTTGGAATAGTGTATTTTTAGGAGTTGTTTGAAGAAACTATAGATATAAAACAGAGAATCTTCAGTTATTCTTAGCTCTACAGTACATAATACAGAAGAATTGTAAATTGAAAAGAAAAAGGTTTTACAGCATGGACAGTTACTTCTAGGGTCTATCTTGTCATTCATGAAAATGGTCTTGGCCCATTTTTACATCTAGAAGGAGTGCACTTAATGCCTTTACCAAAAATCCAATTTTTCACTCAAAGCCATATTTTTTCCCCTTTTTGTAGATAGCTCCTGCAGTAGAGGTCCTGATATGTTCAGAACTGTGAATGGCACTCCACAGTGCGAGTTAAAAGCTCCATTTTAGCTCCTGAAGACGTGCTTGCAAGCAGATAACAGATGAGAGGGAAGCCCTCCTCTGTTTGCTGGGGTCACATTGTCTCATTAATTGCATATGAGTTATCGCTGTACATATGTGAAACAGCTGGGGGCCATTATGATTTGGTTGGAAATAATACCCTAAAAAGCAAGTACTCCAACTGTTTGTATATGTGTTTTGCTGTTTTCACCAGAAACTAAATGAAAATAAGAATATTTTTTCCCTCTCTCTTCCCCGCTCTTATCAGCAGCACAACAAGGCAGGTGACTCATTAATATTCCCTTGCCACCATGGGATTAAGAGCTTTGCAGGTAAAAAAAAAAAAAAAAAGTGTCATAATCAAATTATTCAAATGACCCCTTATTCGGCTTCAACCTTGATAGAACCATTACGCCAAGAAAGCTGTGCCTGAAACTATTTCATATCAAAAAGAACAAGAGAGCAGGAGTGAAGAGAAAACTTAGATATGAAAAAGGAAGCAAAATGTCTAAAAGAAGAGTTAATTAAAACTATTCCCTCAACACTTATCCCATTTGATAAGGAAAGTCCCCATTCTGTGCAGCAGAAGTATAATATCTTTTTGTTTTGCTGGTCTAACAGCAGGCTCACTCTTATCCTTTAAAGGTTTTTAGCTAAATGCTTCTAATATGATGTTCTGTTGTCCATTTGCAAATCATTTGTGGCCTTTGAGGGTTGTGAAATGTACTTAAAACTTCTGACCTGCAAACAGAGTCTGTCTGAACACAACTGAACAAACCTGATGTTACTGTTTCTGAGGGATCCTTTTGATGTACATTTTTTAGACCGGTGGGGGAAATTAGTAGGAGCTCACTCTGCTCAGTCTTGGTGAACCCAAAGAAGGATGAAGATCAACCCTGGAACATGCCCGCCTTCTTCAGTTACCAGAAGCTAGCTATTTTAGCTCATCCTAGCCTATGACCCTAGCATTACCTTACGTTCATCCAGATATAATCTGTCCATTCAAAAGAACATCTGAAATAAAGACTCCTGGAGTTACAACTGAGATCTTCCAGAGCTAACTTGGTCACCACTCGCTTGGCGGATGGCTAAGGTCATCCATGGTCCGTTAGTTGAAGCGGCTGGAGCAGCAGTACTCAGTAGTCAAGCAGCCAAATGAACTTCTAACCAGCATCCCGCCACCCATCCAAAAGGTGGTTTTTAGCTGGTTAGCAGCCACCTTTGTCCTCAGACCTTTCTAGGCCAAGCCAGCACATGTGGTGGCAGTCGGTTAGCACAATTAGTAGCACAATAAGCCAATTTATTGTCAAAATAAGAACAATTATAGTCTCTTAAGTCACACCTCACATGTGAAGTTCACTAAAAACTTATGTAGCTAAATTGATTATAGCTAGTCATTTGACACCACAGACTGCATTCACTCAAAAGCAATGCCCCTAATTAAGCATAAATTTGTGTTGACCTTCTGAAAGTTTTTCTTTTTCCTTCTTTTTAATAGACAAGCAATTAAAGCTGTTGCTCTGCTCAGTTTAACACAGCCCTTCTCATCAACTGTCCAAAACAATCCTACAATTTACTTTAACACAAACTATTTTAGTTTTTAATCATGCATCTATTCATATATCCACATTGTAGAGCCAATTACCAAAAATAAAAGTGTTTGCTTTCCTTGATGTTATTTGTTTTGTTACCTCTGGCACATGGGGGAAATTTAAGAAACAATCTGCTGTGCATCTCATCATTTTTGAGCAGTGCTCCTGTTGGCCTCCAGGTAATTAGCACTGGGCCTTGTGGGGGAAGTCAGCATGAGCCTCCATCGCCAGGCGTGATAAATATTGACTTAGTCATACTCTTTCTTCTGCAGGGTTAATTAAAGTGTGGACTGTTTATTCTGTCTTGTGCTGCCAACCTGAATCTGATTTCCTGTATTAATCAACACCCACTATTCTTTCTGTGTAGAGGACCCTCATACTTCAATGGTAAATAATTAAGTTGTGAGTCTGCATGTGGACCAGTTTGTTGCACGAAAAGAGTGAACTGATGTTTTATGCTATAAGGCTTTGATGTTCTTGCAAAAGAATATCTAGAGATATGACAGTTTTTAGTCAATTTAATGCTTTTACAACAAACTTGAAGCCCTCTGTGTTTTACTTATGATATGAAAGTTTGGAAGACCAAGGAAGAATTTCATGTTCCATTTATAAAACTAATTCAAATAAAAGAAAATGCATTTTTTTTATTCACACAAAATGTAGAAAGCCAAAGTTTAAACTGATGAATAGTTTTAAAATTTGATGGCAGCAACATGTTTAAAGAAAAAATAAAAATAATTTTTAAAAATCTGCACAAAGTCTGCACTGTAGAAAGGCCAGCTCAATGTCCAGACTCTTTCAGTACAAATCTTCAGCAAGAGATGAATTATGCAATTTAGCATCATCTTCCTCAAGGATGAATGGCCCTCCCTTAAAAAGATGTTTGGGAGCATATGTTTTTCTTTAACCTGTATATACAGCTTTCAGCGTTGGTATTTTCTCTCCAGATGTCCAAGCTGCCTATTCTGTGGGCACTTACACACTCCCATACCAGTACCATCAGAGATGCTGGCTTTTAACAAGGCAGATGCTCCCTCTTGGTCCAGAGGACATGGCGTTTACAATTTCCAAAAACTATTTCAAGGTTCAATTTGGCTGACCACAGGACAGTTCTCCTCCTTTGCTTCAATCCGTTTTATATGAGCTTTGGCCCAAAAAAGACAGCATGATACCTTGGTTATTTTCTCATATGGCTTCTTCAGTGCACAGAACTTTAACACCTGTTTTGGGAGGCACAAAAAACTTAGTCAGTATATTATTTCCATTTTAGAATCATGCCAGACTTTATTGCAGTCAGGTCCATTAAAAACTTTTTTTTTTCATTCTCCAGTGAACAAAAACATTTCTTCAGATTCTTGGAATATTTTGATGATATTATGTGCTATAAATGATGTAGTCTTCTAAGTCTTTGGAATTTCAGTGTGCTCTATTGTCAACAAATCAAATAGTTGCGACATGTCCCCCTCCTTTTAGCACTAACTGTTCCAGCTTTTTACTGCCCATATGTTGACTTTTTAAGTGTTGCTGCTGCTATCAAATTTCAAAAAATGATCATATTTTTCTTGAATGCTTAAAAGGCCTCAGTTTCAATATTTGATATATATTCTATGTCCTGTTGTCACTTGAATGTGGTTCATTCTATTGTAGTTTTTATTTCGATTGTCCCAATCTTTATGCAATAATGGACCCATGTGTGTGTGTGTGTGTGTGTGTGCATATATATATATATGT
>JAOWBL010000013.1:14777183-14794857 GCA_028564865.1 Zenarchopterus dispar
ACGTCAGAAACCCTCTCCAGTTGCCCTACTCTCATTCTTCTTTTTTCTGAATACATTAACAACATTATTCACACAGAGTCAAAAAAAAAATTATACAAGGCCCCACCCATAAATGAAGCTTGACTTATCACTCCTGTGTGGGTAGTTTGCCTCTGGTCATGTTACTACGGAGACAGCGGGCCAGCCACCTGCACAGTTTCTCCCTTGATCATTCGCTACCTGCCCATTTCTCTGCTCCTGAATGTACCTGATGACAGAGTTCCAACTCAAAATCTAAAGTAAGATAGAGACACAGGGAAAAGAAGAAGACAAAACCAAAAAGCATTGAGAATGAAACTGCAAGAGAGCTACTAACTAATGAATTTATTGTATCACTTCCCATGGAAAACTACAGCCAAACATATGACGTCTCATCAGAAAGGGTCTCAGTTAATCCAAAAAATGGGGAAATGGTCAGACTGAGCAAGCCTAGAACCATAAACTGTATAAAACAATGAACAAAGTATTTGGTCACGTGACCCATTGCTTTCTGAAGACCTGGTTTTGAACCCTGTTTTTCTTCTTGCGGGGTGCAACCATGTTGCTTTGGAAGCTGAAGGAAACAGGCCCACCATATGTCAATCAAAGTTAGCTTTGTTCCCAGCTCCTTCAGCTGAACCCTGATGAAATATCTGCAGAGCTGCCATCAGACATTTACAGCGAGATATAAAGTTTACCATGATGACTTGACATCAAAATTAAATATGACCGTCACATTTAGCCAACGTTGGGTTAATATAAACAATTGCTTACTTCACTAAGCGCGGCAGTATGACAATTATGGCTGAGAAAGTGATAACAGCTAGCCTTTGGATGAGTCTGCTGTCAATCAGTCATATTAGAAATTATTTTTTAACACTTGATATAAGCTCTCCTGGTGTGGTACAAAAAACTTCACCCCTCTCAGAGTTGTCATAGATGTGAAATCCAACAACTGAAACCCAAATGGTTTTTTGAACCTGGCTGTAAAAAATGCTTATATATCTGTTAAACTGTTAAGCTACAGAGGTGGGTTTGGGCATGAAAGGCCCAGGTTCAATCCCCCGGGTTAACAAAGGCAAGCCACTGTGGGCCCCTGAGCAAGGCCCTTAACCTCCAACTGCTCCCCAGGCGCTTCAGCAGCCCCCTGCTCCTAGTATTTTGGGTAATGTGATGGGTTAAAAGCAGAGGACAAGTTTCAGTGTGTTTCGTAAGATATGTACTGACAATAATAAAAGATTATCTTATCTTATCATCTAAAGTTGGACATTTTAACAATGGAGATTGACTCTTTTTTGCAGCCAGCCTCTAGTGGTCAGTCAAGAAACTGCAACAAGTCTTGGTTCAGCATGAGATTCAACCTGGAAGTGAGATGGTTGGCACTAGCCTGGAACAGGAGCACCTTAACTCTTTTACCATTTTACCTTGGTTTACTTCTGGTAAAAAAAAGTGGTTTGGCTGGATAAGGTGGCTGTTCCTGTTGCTCTCAGGGCAAGCAGCTAATGAGTTGGGCAGTCCTATGGACTGCCCAAGTAGAAGGCTTCCGCCATTGAAATTATCAGCACACGGATACTCAGATGTCTAAATCTGCATGTGGAGGAGTTTTGGGGGACCACCAAGAGACAAGGGAGATCTTTGTTTGTACCCTATGACATATGCACACTGATTTAAATTTATGTAAAAATATTGACAACTAATTAGACCTCTTGTTTACATTTTTAAATGACTGCAAGAGCTGTCCTCATTCTGCTCATACCAGATTGCCAAGCTGGTGCTGCCCCACTCAAAAGTCAAGACAATATTTATTGTTGATAATGGGGAAGAAAATAACTAAAATACGCAACAGCTTGACGCTGGATGGAACCCTGTACTCGATAATGACAGTCAAGATGGCAGACCTTGAGACACGCTGATTCAAGTGGGAACCTCCCTCTGTTGTCATTAAGGCTTCAAAGTCTCCAACAAACTCTCACAACTCACACACATACATACACTTGTTATTGTCAGCATGTTGTCTGGCATTTTATAAAAACATTTATCTAACTTTCTATTTGCCTGAATATGGTTTCCGTTTAGATTGCCTCATTGTTTTCATTTCCACTTGTGCTGATCAGTGAAGCCTATAGAATCCATGCTTTTATTTTTCTTTTAAGTTATATAACTACATCTGTACAGGCAGGTCCACTGGTGCCATAAGTCTGCCTCATGTAGGTTATGAGTGTAGTGAAAATAGAGATATTTGGCCATAATACAAGGTAAAATGGTTCTACAAAACCAAACAGAGCAGATTATTTCTTCTCATGTAGGTTGAAGATCAGTATACGGAGGAGTTCACCGGGGAGTCAGCAATTCAAAGGCACCGGTTAAAATCCAAATCTTTATGGTATTCTCGGGTCAAACTAGAGGCTAACTGTCTGACAGCTAAAGCTTGACTGAAAATGTCAGGAGACAGGACAATGATCCCAAACACAGAAGCAACTCTGTTAAAGGATGGCTGAAAGGGAAAAGAACTATGGTGTAGCAATGGCCCAGTCAAAATCTAAACCTCAGTCCTACTGAAATGATTTATTTTCACTTTCAATATTTATGTGGTTGGGTTTAAAGATTAAAACACGGTAGTTTCAGGCTAGCCTGGCCAGCCATCCTATTTTTTTTTCTTTGATCAAAAGAACTAATCTGATTCTTCTGGACTGGACTTTGATATTTATGAGGTGCAGAAGAAACTACCTCTGGATGTGATTAAATAGGCATACAACCAATCACAGGAAATGAAGCATGTGACACAGGTAGAGTGACATTTATCTGAAATCAGACTACTAGCAACTAAGACACCTAAAATGGAGTGCAGTGGAGTAGGAACCATTAGGAATGACTGTTATCACTTTTCCAGTGAACACACTTCTTGATGCCAGGTGTTATTATGAATTCTGCATGCATCATGGTTGTTTTATATAGTGGTTCATGTCTAGTCATTTATTTGGTTCTGTTCCACTAAAAAGAGCTGTCAGTGTTGAAATCTATGTGAAAATAGAGAATTTTAATGAAGTAAATGGGTACAGCTTGCCAGGCTAGTGCCAAAAGATTTGGAAATGATTTGGGAAAAAAAAAAAAAAAAAAAACTGCATGAACCTCAAAAACTGTCATCATGTGACAAGGACTGGGTGGTGCAGGAATCTTTTGGTCAAAAAAATACTGAGATTGTGTCTGTGATTTTTGGGAAACAAAATTACAACATTTTGCATTGGTGACTGGTTTAGTAATGTGAACTATGAATAAATCAGGAGTACGTGGAGACTTAAGAAGGTACATCTAATGGTTTCAGCATCACTGATTGTTCTGTATTACTTTGACGCCAAACAAACAGACGTCCATTTTGGGAAAACATCAAATATATTTCTTTCTTTTCAGTGCTCAAACATGGATGCTGTTTACAGTGTGTGTTTGTCTACATAAGTTTCTCATTTCCATGTCTCTTTCTTTGAAGGAATAACTAGCTATAATGTAAAAAAAAAAGCTAAATCTGTCCTTTTACTTTCTAACTTTGTATTTTTTATGACCTCGTTAGCAGTTCACTGTCACGCATCCCCTCAGTCTCATCACACTTTGCAAAGGCAAGAGGAGTGATGAGACAACTACTACTGCGGCAAGATTGGTGGCATTTCACTCAGCAACCTCCAAATAAGGACAACCTTGCAACGTGGACAGGGAAGAATAGTGAGGGATCAAATGCAACAGACAGGAAAAGAGACAGGGGAGACAGAACAAGAGGAAATGGTCAAGAGCAGATGGAGAGACAAGTAATCAAGAGCTGCACGAGGGAAGCATAAGGCCATTGCATGTAGGTTATCCACTTGCTCTTTTAGCTTGTGATGGGCAAAAAAAAACTAAAGAAAATGAGAGGGAAATGGGGAAATAAAGAGACGGGGGAGGGGGGAGGTGATAGGATGAGGTGCATGCAGGTGACAAGCTGCCACAGGGAGAGAAGAGCAAGCTTTACAGTGATGCTCTGCGGGGTGAGAGGCCTCGTCTGACACTGCAGCACCAATATAGGAGCTGACAGGTCGAAGGGGGGAGAAAAAAAGAATGGTGGAAAAAATGAGAGAAGCATTCCTGCTGAGTATGAGTCCAACAACTCTGACATGACACATCCAAAAGCTAATTTAGCGCAGCTGAGAGATGTGTCGGGCGCTCTCCACCTCACTGTGAGACGCTGATGTAATTATACTTCCACACAGGACAGCTCAAACCCTGCAGCAGATTTTTTTTTTTGTGACATTTTTGCAATCCTTTTGTGTTGAAAGGGTTTTAAACACAGCTCTGTCAATGCTGCAATTTCACACTTGATTATAATGTTCTCTGAACACAAGAACACTTTGGATCCACTGTAAATGTTACTTCTGTAAGTTTATGTTCTCACGCCGACGTCCTCTGGTGTTTTCAAAGACTCCCGACAGAGGCAATATTTCATGAACGGGACAAATTAAGGGCATTTGTTCATCAGACCCTTAATGAAATTGAGACTCCTCCCTGTGGACAAAGTGTACCCTCTTACCTTCTCCCTCTCATTTTATCGCTTCTCTTCTATCTCTCAGCGTCACCTTGAATCTGTGGATGCGACTCGTTCCGGAGGGAGGCAGTGTGCCTGATACAGGGTAATGAATGAGACCAGGAGGGTCACAGCACCACCGACACCTTTCCTCATGCACAGTAATAAGCTGAGGCAAGTGGAGTGGGGACGCGGAGTGAAAAACAGGAAAACACATTTACGCTGCAGCGCTGCCCCTCCCCGCCGAACCTCATTAACTGGGCCAGGGCCCAGCTACAGCCCTGGCCTTTATACACAAACTCATAGGCGAAGGTGAGCAAGATTGAGCCCACTTTAATTACCGCAGCCATTAGCGAGCCACCTGACTTTGTCATTTAATGGCGACATACAGCAGGAGCACTTGTTTAAATCCAACCTCCCCCTACAAACGGCTTCATTTTGAACCTCTTTTTTTATGTCGTTAGTTTTATATGTCTTTTATTTTTCTTTGTTTCATTGCTTTTCAGGATCCAAAATTGAAGTTTAGAAAGACAGTGGTAAACAAATAGATACCTGTAACAGCAATAAAATTGAATAATTTCAATAAAATTACATTTTCTATGCTATTATAAGAAGAGAAACAAATGGATTATATTTCATTGCAATCCTTAAAGCGCCTCAAGATAGTTTTTCCTTTCAGACTTTGTTTCTCTCCACTGCTGTTTACATTTCTGTATTTTGGCACTCAGGACAATTTTTAGCTCTCATTAAAAACAACACTGTGCAAATAAATGTAATTTAAAAAAGCAACATATAATCAAAGTAACATTGCCACCAAGTCAACACATGATGCAGCACAGTATTGTGCCAGTAAGGTCTGTCACTTGTGATTAAAACATGCAAACACAAACTCATTCAGAAAAACCTACAGCATGTATCAACTAGCTTTAATGTATATTTCATAGATTTAAAGCCACTCTGTGCGTTAATGCTGCATCCTGACAACAAAAGGGAAGCATGTCAAACAAAACTTAACATGTTCACCCCTGGTTTAAGACATAAAATGCATCTCTAGTGGGGAAAAGTGCAATAAAAACAAATGCTGCACCATCCTCATTGACAAGCATGGTATTAATAGTGGTGGTTGGTTTTTAGACCACCGGCTACAAGGAAAGCGCCAACTCGGTGCTGAGAAAACTGGTACCACGCTGGTCCCAAAACCTTGCTGGGCCAGTTGCAAGAGCCATGATGACACACTGGCAGCTGCGATTATTATTGTTACCAACCAAAACTATGTCATATTTAAAAAATCCTCTCTGAGTTAAAAGAAAAACATATACATACATAAATTCCGGATGCATTTTGACCGATTTATCCATGTAAGCAAAAATACATCTACTGTTTAGCAAACACATGACTCTAAAATGATTTACTTTTGTTCTGAAATATAAATGCCTTTAATTTTGTTGGTGGAAAGTTGTATGAAGTCGATTCCGGACTCCCAATAAGATTTTTATGGTCAGGAGCAGCATCCCCACATACTAAAATTCGATATTGCATTGTTGTTATTCTTAGGAATTTCACATTTCTTTTACCAAATTTCCTGCTTCTTCTTTGGTGACGTGACAAATGATGTCAGGTCCTGGTTCTCCAGTGCTCTCCTCCCAGTGGAAAAGCAATCCAGTTCTTTGAAGAACCTGTTTGGACCTGGGTCTAGCATCAAGACCAATTTTAAGTCAGTTTAAAAGCTTTATTAGAGCTCCTGGATGAAAGGAGGAACTAATCTCTGCTTGGGCAGGAGTTGGGATTTTTACAAAGCCTTGTACTCTGGATACCGTGGTAAATTATCTTTCACTTCTTCTATAGCGCCTATTTAGCAATCAAACAGCTGGGATCAAACCACCAACCTTCAGTAGTGCCATTTTAAAACCAATGATGCTACAACACATGACCTTAATGCTTCTACAGTAGTATCTTGTTGTATACAGAATGCAATATAAACTAGTCAACTGCACATTTTTTGTTTCCAGAAGTTGCTTAGCAATCTTTTTTTTTTTTGCATACTGTATAATTACTTGCCAACTGAAAAAAGGTCACTACATTTTCATAAAATCCATATCAGCTACCAGTGCAGTGTGCAGTTTCAAAACCAGCTTTTGATTTGATCCTCACTAAAATATAAGTTAAAGTGGAATCCTTTCGATTGGAATAATGAGGAAAAAGACACAGAGTGCAATGAATAAATACAGTTTTAGATATTTTCTGCAACTATGGAGAGCAGCACTAGTTTAGGGTGAGCAGGTGCAGAACAGCTCAGTGGGTTAAAGTGTGGACTTAACCTCTATAATACATCTCAGCTAGGATGCAAGTGTGAATCTTGGGGCTTTACGGTCAATGCATTTTGCTTGGAGGTTACTATTGTTTTCAGTTTCCAAATATTGTGCAATAAAACAGCTACTCTTGCAGAAACACTGAAGGATATTTCTTTCAATAAATATTTACTCATGAGAAATACCTAAAATAACATTCTTGGGTTTCATTAAATGCCTGTGAGTCACTATTTGGGTATTATGTGATACTGACCAACCTTCAGTCTGAAAAGTAACACTATGCGACCACATTCCTCATGCCTTTCTTCTTCTCCAGCTCCACATTTCTTCACAGATGGAGTTAAATTTTGCAGCCCCAAGGTCTCTGGATGTACAGTAATGCTTAGAGCGAGAGTGTCCTCTTCTCCATTTCGTTCTGCAGTGGGAGACAAACTTGCACTCGCCACAAGAATCATCTTGGAAATGTATTTGATACAGTGAAAAACTATGTTTACAATCTAACATAAGAAAAAATGGGAGGGTGGGTGGGAGGTGTAAAAACATCAGCTATATCAGAGATGAGAACTGTCTACATGATCTCTACCTTTCTCATCATCTCACTTTGTACCTATGTGAGGGTTTTCCTGATTAGCTCAATAACATAAGGCATCATGATGCAATACACTCACATTTTTCAAATATAGTGACATAGAAGTAGCACAGTTGAAGACCCACACTTAGAAAACAAGATCAAAGTGCTCTGAATTTGATATTCAATCACCAACCCATATTCCACGCTTTCTTCTGTGGGCTATCTGCACAGCTTTACCAGAGGAGAAGGCGAGGACCACTCTGCAGCTCAAAGTCCAAGAACAAGGGAGTTTCACACTGCTGAAAAGTTGAAGAACAATTGCAAAAAGACAGAGCAATTATCTTCTAAATGTCATATTTCCCTGAATGAGTCACAGTGGTGACTTTCTCCCTGTGATGGCTACTGATAGCGGCATGCAAAATCACAGCCGCAGAGCGCATTTGCATTCTAATAAGCCAATAACTTTCTCTTTTCTGTGTCTTTTCTTTTACTTTTTTTTGCCAAACTTTTTTTTTCACACAGAAAACAAATTGCATTTCAGTCGAGACAGAGAGGAGATAATCTGAGCCTTCAGAACAAGTTGTTCAGTCTGAGGAACTGACAATTTATTTCATACCTCACTAGCAGCTTACAGCTGTGTATAAACCTTTGTACGTCACATGGCTCAGTGTTCTTACTATTTCACAACCACTAAAGAAGTGCATTCTCATGTTAAACACCTACATGGGAAGAGTGAGAGAAGAAGTCATTTCTTCGCGTCATTAAGTAGCTCCATGTTATAACATACTGTAGCTGGTGAGTACATTCCCAGCAAACAATCATAGGTGGATCCCATTAGAGTTATGAATGGTCTGAAAAAGGCTCATTGTATGGGATTCCATCCAAATTCATATACTGGTTACAGTAAAGAGTTTACAGGGAGACTAGATAGGTATTTAACCATCTTTGATCAAAGTTACAAATAAATTAGTTGTGGAAACTGAGTAAAACATGCCGCTCAAACACAGATGAGCCACTAGCTGTTGAGTTGCACAGGGACCAGATCTCAGACATCAGTAGTTTTCAGTTCCATAAATAAACTTTTGAAGATCCAGACCTTAACTCTGCTTTACATCCCATTTATAATTAAAGTATTATAAAAGGGGTGAAACCATTGGTTATGATTGGGGTAGATGGATACTGAATGGGTATTAGCCCATATACGGTATATAGTCCACATGGATCCCAGTCAAAAGTGATTTACCTGTTTGCAATAAATATAATAGAAATAGAAATAGAAAAGTCACAGAGCTCAAGGAAATTAAAGGTTTTTGTTGAGTGTTTATAATATGGTTCAGATTAACTAGTGTGGTCAGGGTTGGTGGTTTAGAAACATGAATTCTCAAAAACCCACAATGTAAGAAGCCTGTTCTTTTCAATAATGAGTAAGATTTTGTTTGTTTGTTTTGCAGGGTAATTTGTTGTAAATCAATTTGATTTAGAGAAGTAAAGACTTGAAAAAGAATCTGTGCTTGATTTCTCTTGACAAAAAGAAAAAAAATCATAAGAGTAACACTCGGCAACAAATCAAGAGCTTCAAAATGAGGCAAGAAAAAAAATTGGGAGGGGAAATGCAACAGCGGGCTCCAGGTAAACACAAGAGAATGGAAATAAATAAAAGACACAAATTCAAAAGGAAAAGAAAACCAAAGATGTCAAGAATTCTTCACCCACCCACATTTCTCGCCAGGTTCTGATTGGACCCTGGAGATAAGACAAATGGCTCAGTTTCTTGTTAATACTTATATATGTGAGAATTTGTGACCCATTTTAAACAAACAGACCTTCTGTGTTACCCATTTTCAAAACTCAACATCTTGTTTAAGCATTGGCAGATTATTTCTGAAGTGAAATCTTAACAAGCTAATCAATCAATCAATCAATCAAGCCAAGTAAACAGAAAGAAAGACCATGATGCATCTGGCAAAGTCTTGGTGAAAAACCCATTATCCCTGCAGCACTGCAGTCTAGTGACCAAAGCTTGCAACATCGCTGAAATCTACAGTGATGTAAAATGAAGCACTTTCCACATGTTAAACAATATCCTTTTAAATATAAATAGTTTCCATGATTCTGTTAAGTAATCTCTGACTCACATGTTAATGCTGTACAGCTTTATTATCTTATCATTCTTCTCGATTGGTGACATTAAGTATCTCAGAGTTTTGATCATGAGTGAGGGAGGAATAGAGGATAATATTGTTGCATCATCTGCAGTAAAGCAGACTCTGTACTGGTCTAATATAGTGATGGGAGAACTGAACCAAAAGCCAAGACTTCCTGTCAGATCCAGGACACAATGGAGTGCTAACATTTTTCAGCTGGCTTGAGACCGGATCAGTGATCCCTGGAAGAGCTGGAGGAGTTGGCTGGGAAGAAGGAGGTCTGGACCCTTTTAGTGCTGCCGACCCAACTCGAACTTGGATAAGTGAAAATTAATAGATGTATGTGTGAATGGCTGGCACAATTATTTTGTTGACAACAAGATTCCTTGTATTTGTAAGCTTTTTAACAATTTAAGCAAGCATCTAAAAGGAGTTTTAAAAAAAGTTACATATTTTAACATTTATTGTTACAAGAGCAAGCAGACTAAACATGCAGTTTGTAATCAATAGTGACATCTGGAGGCATATTTGCATATTGCAGCCAAGTGAAACCTTTAAAGCTCCCTGTGAAGCATGTGAAAGCTCTGCTCTATAGAAACTAGTTTTGTTTTTATTTCAACAAAAATCTGCACTATTGAAAACATGTACATAAAAAGGTATATTTATGCAAGCTCTTCAGTGTTGTTTCCTGTTAAGCATACAGTTCTACTGATGAGGTGTACCTATTATGACTTCCATGTCTCGTTGTACTTTAGCTCACCACACTGGAATGCCAGATCCTTCAAACATTGCTAGGACACTGGAAGGTATTCCCAAATTTGCTTAATCTTTAAATTATGCAAGCCTGTTGAACGTGCAATTTAAAATCTAATAAATGTAATATTTTCAACTAATTGTCAAGTAATTGCCAGTTTGATTGATTGCACCATCTGATGGCTTTACACCACCCTCCCCAGCTGTCTGGATTACTCTAAGGTAAGCCTCTGGTACATTTTGGAATTAAAATGAATGCAAATTAAAAAAAAAAAACTACTCCAGTGATGCTACGTGTTGCATCCATCCACCCAACACCAGTCTATCAACTGCTCACAACTTCTAGTATTTCTTTGCCGGGGCTCGATTGTTGCTGCAAACACTGCTGCTCAATTCATTTTCCACCACTTCCTCCAGCATCACCTCCCCAGCTGCAATACCCACCCATGAACCCTGCTCTCCCGGGGACCTTTGGGGTAATTTGCATTGATCACTCCCTGTGCTCTCATTCGCTTCCCAGTCTGCATTACAAGGCCTGCTTGGGACTTGACGGGAGAATAAAATCACATGTGAGGCAGCTATTTTCAGTCAGTGCAAAGCTCTGAAAAGGTTAGTCATCTAATGATCTTTTTGCATTTTCTCCTGTTAATACATCTTTTGGGCAACAATCCTAAGAGCATCGCCCTGCTGGGTTTTGCCTCCAACAAGTGATCAGCAGACACAAACTGTTGACAAAACACTTGGGATCACTGAGTCTGCTGTATTAATATTATTTCCCTCTTGCTTCCGTGATTATTATCTTTTTTCTGTGAACATCAAATTAAAGCATTCCTTTTGTCACAGAGTTAAAACCACAGTTATTAGCTCTGAAATAGAGAGCAGAGGTGATATTATTTTTAGCAACACACTTTTTACAAGTTTTTTTTGACCACCTGGTCCCAAATAAGACACAAAATAAGGCTGTAGATAAGTAGATATGGTCGGTTATATAATTAAGGGAGCTCGCTGGGGGTGGCAAAAATATTTACTTCCCTTGCATTATTTTCCTATTTGAATAATTACTGTATTTGAAATTGCAGCAGCAAATCATGCAATCAAGTTGTCTCCTGAACTACTATGTGTCAGAAAAATTCATGTTTTGCCAACTTCATTTCTAGGGGAGAGAAAAAAATGGGAAAAGGGTGCTCAAAAACATTTAATTACTGTTAAAAAAATCATGAAATTATGGTTCCAGTTATCCACTTCTTGTTTGAGTTTTATGAGCTGGAAACTTTTATTTTCTTTTTAATCTGAAAATGAGATCACAAATACTCAAAAAAGAAAAAAAGAGGCAAAATGTTTTACTCATGCACTAATACACTTTATTTTAACACACAAAAAAAAAAAACAGTGTAAACAAAGTAAGAAGAACATGCTATAAGCCCCACTGTGTTTTAGTATAACACATATACAGTAGAAGATAAAATGGCTCAATAGAATTACAATAACTATTAAAAAAGGGAGAAGTAATGGAGGAAAAAAGCAATCCAAACATAAGCTTAAAAATAAAACACTGGATTAGAAATTGTTGTGAACTGTTGTGTAAAATTACTTCCAGGTAATTTTATATTAAACCAATGTGTCATTTCCCGCCTGTGTGTCATTTATTACTCCTGCATCCTTTTGTTGCTCAAAGCTAAGATAAAAGGTCACATCGAGGCCTTCACTTTTGTTCTATTCCCTTTGTTTTGCAGGTTAAAAAAATTATAAAATCAGAAAATATTAATGAATATATAAACGAAGTGTTTTAGGTAAGCATGCAAATAATCTTTTACATACTGGTGCACTGGCTGAAATGCAGATAAAAACAGAAGTCAGTATTAATTTATGGATTTAGTAACATGTAAAAATGACTAACTTTTATAGAAATGTTTTTCTTTTAATACTATTTAGTAAAGCAGGCTGTTCAGCAGCACTTCCTATGCCACCTAGGTCCTGATATGGATTTGAAACTGTTCACACCTGCACTTGGAAGAACTTTGGGATTCAAAGCAAAATCACTGTCACTCTTCTTTAACAGGTTCATGAACACTTGTCATATATCCATGTTCTGGCTAAGGTGATACCAAACCAGCTGGAACATAAGAACCAACAATAACTGCAGCAGAAATAAATCAGTATCTCAGAACATGACTTTCTCCCCTCAAGATTCTGGTTTTATCAAATACACTGTAATCTCGTTTACCCTGCAAGTGTAAACATCGTCTGGAGAGTTTGAGAAGGAGAAAGTTTCCATCACTGCCCGGATTCGTAGAGTTTTCCTGAAGGTTTCAAGATCTCACAAGAATCCTCCAGAATCTGCTTATGAAAGTTATGAGGTTGTCTTCACCTTTTTCTCTAAACGTTGTTGCCATTTCTGACCACACCTTGTCCTCTCTGCTATCGTCCTCATAATAAGGTTGGGTGGTGTCGAATGAAATGAGCTTCTTTACTTCTACAGTGTCCCCTCGTATGTGCTTAAATAACCTCTCTGACTCTGACTTTTTTTTTTTTACATGAGCCTCCACAGAAGAAGAGAAAAATATTTATTTCTCCCACAGTGGGGAAATTGCATTGCGAAACAAATAAAGGTCTTCTTCTTCTCCTCCTCCTCCTTCTCCTCCTTCTCCTGCTTCTTCTTCTTCTTCTCCTCCTCTTCCTCATTCTCCTTCTCCTCCTCCTCCTGTGGTCTGTGTGATGTCAATTTAGAACTGATCATTCACTTTTGTTTTTTTATTTTAAAAATTTAGCAGATTCTTTATGTCATTCTTTTCTTCTAACTTCAGATAAATACAACATAACCTCTTGCCACCTACTGTCCATTCAAGTACACAGACTGTGCTGACCTACACACTTACCCAGGGGCTTGTGTTCCCTTTATACATAAGGTGAAATTGTGCAGTGTATGTCTTCACTTTAGGTTTTAGCAAATGCATGCAGTAGCACACACACATTCTTGATTGAACAAATACACACACATCTTCTTGATTGAACAAATGTTCAATCAAGAAAATCGTACAGATTATGTCTAAAAATGATGCCAAGTGCTCCTCACAGATTCGTACATCTTTACATCTAGAAACTATGGCCTTAAGTGGGAGGACATGGGAAAACGATTAGCACTGGCGTACCATCCTCTTCCAAGACCACAGCCGTTCATTTCCCGATGACGGCGGCCACCGCTTTTTCAGTCAGGGAATTTCTCATAAATTTAGACCGTTGTGGCAGAGATCTGCTCCCACTCAGCCTTGACAACTTTGCTGAGGTCAGCTGGTGGCATTGTCCAGGAAGAGCTGGTTGGCATGTTTGTTACTTCAGTAATATGTGCTTCTCTGTGGTGATCTTAACGTAACCACAAAAGGTGAAACCACTTTTTAAAAAAAAAAAAAAAATCATTGTATGCTGAAGTAGTCAGAAGTTAATTTTGTAGAACTAATAGTAAAAAGGGATCTAGTAATTACTCCTTTAAAATTTTAAAACATTCATCCTTTTGGGATGTGTTCTGATAGCCAAAACCACTCACTACACTGCAAAAACAGCCCTTCTAGAAATAAGTCTAAAATTCTTAAATCTACTCAAAGTGTTCATATTTTAGGCAAAAATATGTCCGCCACTGGTGTGAGAAAAATTGTCTTGACAAGAATACTTAAAACTAGCAACACAATCTAAAATAGTCATCTAGTTTTCTTGAAACAAGACTTTTTAAAATATCGGAAATTAGTTTATGCAGTGCACGTGATGTGTTTAAAATGTATTAGCTCAGCTTATAACTCAAAGTCTGCTTTGTTTTGCTTTTTGTTCTTTTAACTGTCAGAAGAGTCGAAAAAGAAAATTAACACATCTAGAAAAAACAAAAGTCCTCTCTTGTGCTTTTAATTATTTACATAACAGGGTGCCATAGACAGTTGAGCGTGAAAGCAGGACAAAAAAAAAAATTAAATAAATAAATAAATAAATAAAAACACACCACCATTTTTATGACCAAATTAAATTAATCAAAATAAGGTTTTAAATTTAGGTGAACGGGCCAGATGGCCCACCATAATTATAGACTATCGTCCTTGTGCAGGCAGTCCAGGTTCGAGTCACTTTGTTGCCTCTTTTCCCCCTTCTCTCTGTTCAAACATTTTCCTGTCAAGTATTATGAAACAAAATCTTTAAAAGGAATGTACAATGACATATTACATTGTACATTCAGGGGAACACTGAAGTGTTCCCTCACTAGCATGTCCTGGGCCTCACTGACTGTACTTTGTGTATCCCTAAGGGATAATCCCAGCACCCTGTGGAAAAAAAAAATCATTTAAGCTGTTTTTATCCAGTCTTATTCTTTCAGTGACTACCCAGAGTTCATGAGCATAAGAACATCACCACAACAGAAAAGTCCACAGATGCTGCAACAATCCACCTATTAACCTCCCACCCCAGTCTTTTACTCTTCTTTGGTCTACTCAGGTGTTCATGGTCGACTCAGTGGCTACAGAATCAAACCCCAATCATCACCCTTCTGCCACCATGCTTGAGGTATTTGTGCCAATCTACTGTGTATAATAGCCAAATGTCTCCAGTTTGGTCTCACGTGCTCCAAGATCATTGTTCCAGAGGTCTTTTGGTTTGTTTGGATGTAATCCTAATCTGTGCTGCCATGTTCTTCTTAGCGAAAAGAGGCTTCTTTTGGCAGCACTTCTATACCAGCTCTATTTTGAGTCTTTTTCTAATTATATTATCATGAACTTGAACATATGACATGATAACTGAGACTTGTAGAGTCCAAGATGTTTTATTTTTTCTTTTTAATTTCTGTGAGAGCTGCCAGCATGTAACACAAGACATATCATAAAAACAAATGCTAAACTATCTTATTCCCAGCTGGAAGTTAAAAGCAGTGTATCTGGGATATGAGCCCAATTTTAGTTTGCATTTTAAACCCTTTCGCCACTGATTTCTTGTCCAGCACCATGAGCCAGTTCTAATGTGGGTGTGCTTAGCTGGAATCAGTTCCCACAAAAGACTCTGAAATAGAAGTGTTTCTCTGCCTCCCTGCACCAAACTAAATTGCGTCCTTGTGTCAAGGGGAGCTGTTTGTTTTTGTCGAGCTACTCTTCATGAAAAGGTCAAAGAAGCAAGCTAAGGATTGTCTCGCGCAGGCCTCTCTCACACATTATTTATGGATGCTCCAAAACAGATGGGTACAGCAAAAGCCCGGGATGCACAGTTGATATAAGGATGCAAGGCTGCATCCTCCCTGCCAAGTGGCATTTGGGATGAGTTGCAACGGGACAAAGTCTGGTAGATGGGAAATTTAAGAAGAAAGATTTATGAGAAAATATACAACGAGAAGTTGAGAATCTGCTGAAGATCATGCAACCACTGAGGACAAAACTAAAGATGAAAATATAATACTGGCGAGAAACCGTTTGGCACAGCAGAAGCTGAGTGGATGTTTATTTCTGCCCCTCAGCTGAGAAATTGGTGGCATAAATCAGTGTCAAACACGGAGCTAATGTGAAACATGTGATGGTCAGTGACAGTATGAGTGATGACTGCATTATTGAGCTATAAACTGCAGTTTCAATTTCACAACAGTACGCTTCCCAGACAGATTTTTTTTTTTCAGGTGTGAAAGGAAACTATTTGTCAAATTCTGCAAGATGTGGTAAAAAGGGGAAACACTTTATTGTCTCTGAATTCATACACCTATCGTCCATGTTTCATTCAAGATAGAGAAAATATAATAAAAAGAAATGGGCTGATAATAACAGTAACACCTAATTGTGCTGCTGTAATAAACTTCATCTCTGTAATCACTGAAACAACAGAACTTGAAACTTATTAATTTTCAAAATGACTTCAACAGGATGCTTAATTGAACGTTGAGAAATGCCTGAAATAAAAGTAAACTGTTTCATATATTTTGTGATTAATCAAAATGATGCAAATAAAAGTATATTAATTTAATATATAATTCACTGAACTGCAACTAAAACCCTGTTACATGAAAATGACTCTTATGCAAGTGTACACACAGTCAGTTTGAGACAAGAGTAATTCCGCCTGTATCGCATTAAGATCCAACTAAAAAGGAAATTGATTAATGTGAATTTGTCATTTTTGCCATCTGATATATAAGATGTTTTTAATCAACATCTGACTGGTTTAAGATGTTTATATTAGAATGGAAAAAGGTTAGAAAATGTCTAAAATCACAGCCAACGGTTGTTTCCATGTCAAGTCAATGTTTTAAACAGCAAAAGGACAACCCTGTCATTGTGTTTATAACCTCTTTGTTAATGTCAAAGTGAATTACTTTCATGAACGCTGATCACCTCCTTACTGCACAGCTATTATTTAGACATTACCAGAGTAGATACTTTGTTCAGACTGTCAGCCTTAATCTCATTTTTACCACATTCAGATTACATCTACAACAATTTCATGACACTCTGAATTGCCAAAGTCTCATGAAAAGTCTTTTTATTCCAAAAAAAAATAAAAAATCTAAATTGAATCATTTAAGTGGCAGTTTTACATGTGAATTGGGTTTTTCACAGATGTGACTCAAAGTGAGCCCACTCCGGTCATTAAAATAGGATTTCAAATTGCCTTTTGCATCACTCACAACGTAACCAGAACCACGTCTAGGACCAGTTCAGAGAGCTAAAATCAATGTCTGCTCCATTTTGAGAGGGTAGGCGGTCAACATGACAATGACAACAACAGTCTGTGGACATCTGGAAATACAGCGCTGCAGAGTGGCCACCTCCATCTCCAGTACTTTGTTGTAACTCATAGAAAATTTGCACCACGGCTTCACATAATTAGCAGTGACAGTAGCGAAGACATCAGACTGGTTTGTAGCCTGCTGGTTACCATAGCAACCATGTGGCTAAGGCAATGTTTTATGGATGCTGATTGAAAAATTATTATTGTGTGGTGTTGTTATTTTGCTAAGATATATTATTCAACTTTTTGTGAACTGTTTACCTGATTGTATGAGGGCCTTGTGTGAATAAGTGTTCCTTTGTATGGCCAGGCCTCGTGTTAGAGGTATGTTTAACTGGTGATTGGTATGGAAGACAGATCTTTATTGTACAGCATGACTCATGTGAAACTGCATGACTTCAGGTCTGTCTTTGTGTGTGATGAGATGTAAGAAGAACTAAGATGTATGTAAAGCCTCGGTCACAAAGGCTCCTACGAACATGTGAATTTCCCAGTTCGTACGAAATCTGGAGTTCGTAGATATTCGTGGAGGGTGGAATAGTTTCCTACAGCCTTTTTAGGAACTTGGTATAGCTGCCGTTCAGTTCACAAA
>JAOWBL010000013.1:14799799-14816303 GCA_028564865.1 Zenarchopterus dispar
ATATATGAAACAGAAATGACCATTTAGCAATTATACAGTTAGAATATACATGTATTTGTGGGCATGTTCAGCACAGTGCAAGTTCCATTCGAAAGTGCTTTGAAAGAAAATGGAGTGAGTTGAGAAGCACAGGAACAAATCTGAGAAATGTTATTTTCCATGATATCTGGCAATCTGTGATATGAGACAAAAAAAATATATACGTTTACTTTTTGTTCAGTATATTTATTCCAATATTGCAATCCTTGGACAGAGAACTGTCACATTTCTGTCAAGAAGGTATCTTTTGCTGCCAGTAGTTAAAAAACATATTTATATATCTTCCACACATGGTTGAGCACAGTTTAGAAGCTTGTTGAAGTGTTTCAGTTTGATGCTGTTTTGAACATTGGCTAAATTTCCAAAGGGAAGGTTTTTAATTTTCCACCTGTAGTTTGTTTATCCTCCACTGCTTTCAGAGAATCCTTTGGTGGTCTGTAGAGCTAAAGAAAACTCAACATCCAGACATCCCATCCTGCTGAGATAATCACTGTGAGCCTATCCTGCTGCATTAGTATTTTGATTCCTCATTTGTTTTAGAATATTGGGAATCTTGAATCCACCATTAAGAACCGGGGTCTTAATGGTGGAATCTCGTCATTTTATTTTGCCTTTATGTTTGTAACTTTTATTAGTTTTGTGATGCAAAGACAAAAAGTAACAAAAGAGATATAAACAGTAGAGGCCCAAGTGCATCTCCAGCAGCCACTGAAGCACTAAATGTCTTAAGTTCAACTTTCCCACGAGCACATTCTCTCAGCCGTACAGCACAGCTGCTTCAGTTGCATCGGAGAGGCACAAGTGGTAGCAGATAAAACGCATCAAGCCTTCGCCCTCTGCTCAAGCCAGCAGTCCGCAGATATCCCAAAATGTCTGGAGGATCCCCTGCAGCAGCCCTTCAAAGATATGGCCCTGACTGTATCTATCTCACGCCTGATTTCAGTGCTGATTCAAGCCTCACATCCAATATCATTTGGCAGTAACAAGAAGGTGAAGCAGAGGCAGTCTCAAAGGACTCCCTCGGTCCACACTTCCATATGCTCTGCTTTGAGCCAATTTGTATGTAGTGTTCTCTTTAACCTCTGTTTTATCTGAATTTCACAGGCATGAAGGACGGAGGATGAAACGAAATGTTTATTGAGTTGTAAATATTGTAAATGGAATCATGATGTGGCGCTTGTGCCTTGCTAGGCTTTCCAATTACGGGAGGGTAATAAGACTCCTTTGTCAGGTCAAAGCCTCCATGTCTAGCTCTATGATTGCTCAGTTGGTGAGTTTAAAAAAAAAGAAAGAAAGGGGGGAAAAGTGCTTTGCTCAAGATTCATACAGTCACTGGGAGGAACTGTCCAGCTTTCTTTTCTCCTGAGCATGCAAACAAGTCACTCGATACAATATGCTTGTGATGGTTAAAACAAGTCGTTAAGTCTTTATGTGAAGAATCCTTGTGATGTCCTAATTTGTCTTACTGCTCATTAAAGTTTTACATCCTGTTAAATGTGGTTAATATTTACAGTAAAATTCTGCAACACACACTCTTGAAATGTTTTACGACCGCAGCCGAATACGGACATGGCAAGCCTTCGCACATGTAATTACTGATGCAGAAGATTTGCCAGCCAGCTTGTGTGCAGCACGTGTGGACGTCCACGGACCCACTCTCTGCTCAGCAGATGCCTTTCACTCTGGGTACTGATGCAAGGAGAGTGGGCATGTTGCACAATCAGACATTTATGAGCTTGTGTAAGGGTGAGTTAGATCAGACATAACAAGCGGCCATTTGGGGGGGAATGAACCACATCTGTGGAAACAAAACACTTGATTTAAAGAATACGACTGTAACATATCATAAACATGCCACATTTAATCACCAGGAAAAAAAACAAATGGAGCCTCTCAACAGTTAAAGCCTTTAAAATTTTACTAAATTGTAGTTCCTTCAAGCAACATCTGAGAGATGGGAGCCACATATAGACTGACTATACCAGCTGAAGTGACTAGATTTCAAAATGAAAGAATGACTACAATCGCTTTTATAAATGCTTTTACTGTCACATATTGCATTCAGATGACAACCAGAGTATGCTGGGGACTCTATAATTTGAAAAACTACCTGTCCGTTGCAGTAGAAAAAAAAGACACCACTGAAAAAGTTGGGATATTAAAAAAGAAACTTGTTCAGCTAAAATGCCTCCTTCTTTGACAATATTTACTGTTAATTTACACAAATATAGGCTATACTAAAAGTAAATACATCAGTGGAATTGTTTTACAGTTAAATAATCCTAAATTATATTTGTAAATTGAGTCAGTTTTGAAGAGATCATTTGTGTTATCGCGAAGCACTCTTTTGAGCCAGGTGTGTGGCGTCTAAACTCTATTGGTTTTGTTTCCAATCATGGTTAAAACATCTCCAGAATGTTCTAAGGGGACAAGAGGCAGCACATAATTGTAAACAGTGAATATCAGGAGACATTTCAGCAGTTTACTTTTCCTTTTATTGCCAGACATAAAAACAGAAAAGCACTAGACTTTAGGGAGAGCCAAGGCCAATACAACAAACAAACAAACACCCCTAATTACAAAAAGGTACCATTAACATAGTCGTAAATAAAAAGAAAATATACAAACCCCAAACAAAACTCCCTGACTCCACACATAAATGTGAGGTTAAATGTTACAATAAACAAAAGTGGCAGCTCTCCCCTTTAAGGCCAAACTGGAGAAGAATAAGTTAGGAACAATAAAGGACAAATGATATCAAACAAATACTGTATGTATGTCCAAAAAGTAAACCCAAAATAAGTCCCAAGCCTAAACAAAGTACCATATTATGGTGCAATAGCAGATAAATGTTCAAGGCAGTGGCCTAAGTCGTGCAGCTCCACAGTTGTTTTATTAGCAATGACTGGCCGGAAAAGCCTAAGTCATAGTAATGCTGCATTTCATTAAACTTGGAAGCTGAAAACTTATTAAAAGCAAAGAGAGCTATGTCTACATCTAACTTATAGATCCATCCATTCATCCATTAACTTTTGCTTACTTTAACTCTCACTCCGTTTGTACAGGGACTGAATAGCCTGTAACAAGTGCTCCAGTGCCCCATACTCCCTGAAACACCATCCTGAAAAACACTGTCAAACATCTTGTCCAAGTTGGAAGTCAATTTGAGTTGTTACATTCGATCCACCCCAGAAGAAGACAAATTGTGACTACATAGTTCTTGATTTGTTGTAAATGGGAAAAACACAGCAACTGTCTCTTAGACCTAACTTAATTCTTTTAAAATCTGTGTATATTTTTTAAAATACGTGTCTTGATAAGAAATAAAGCTTCATATTTGGGGAACGTTTGTGGAAATCCACATTGAGAGATCTTACCTGATTTCTGTGACAGCTCCTTTGATATTTCCCAGTATGGGATTTTTTTTAAAAAAGAAATACCAGTCACAATCTAATGCATCACATCAAGACCATTTAAGTAGAACAGATACAGCTGGGACTTCTTTTTATTGCCCAACCATGCAACTCCAACAGCAAACCTCATAAAATGCTAATTCAAAGAAAGCCAAATTAGCACCGAAATAAAATAGTTACCATTAAATCTTTTTCTCAGCGTGTGGCATACTGATGCAATCAGCACAGTTTGAGTTAATAAAACTTTCATTATACATAAAATTACTACATGAAAAATTAAAGACAGAGGGGGATGTTCCCTCCACACCTGGTTGACATGAATTTTGTACAAAATTTCCTTTTAATCTATTGGATCGTTTCTGAGTATTTCACTCCAGACCACAGCCTGAGAAGCGAAAGAGAGTGTCAGCAGATCACACAAGTCTCCCATATACATCCTACAGAAATAAAATGTCAGCAAAAGTGATTTGACATCCATCAAGTGGAGGTTGAGACATTAGGTCAGAAGAATAGCAAATATTTTCCAACAGAGAAACAACATCTTGGAGCACAAACAAACTACATTACTACAAACAAAACAAATCTGCTGTTGCTAGTGGTTGTGTGAAAAAGTGTGAATAACATCTCTTGTCGATGTATTACAGGACACATAAATAACTCCAAAGGATGAACTAGTCTAAACATGGTCAGAGAGTAAAAATTCCTAATCCTAACCAAGTAGAGTTAGTGCATCAACCTAACCAGGAAACTGTGTTGCCCAATGCTAACAAAATATAATCAATCTCCTTCTGCTCTTCAGAGGTCACCTGTTAAGCTTGTTTTATTTTAAATCTAACATTTGAACATATTTATACATGTAATGAAAAGACTTTCCTTATAACATTCAAAGGCACTGAAAACACCAAATATAGAGAACACTCCTATGGGTCATACTTAATTGCATGAAAAATGTATATGTCAGCCTAAACTGCCACGTCTGACTTTTTTAAGAGCTGCAAACCTCCAGACAAAACTGTGTTCTCAAAAGAGCCCATGTGGACAAATTAAGAGTCGTTCCTTAACCTAATGGAAAAATGTTGTTATATCACAGAGATGGTTGTGTGTTGAGAAATGGTTAAAAGTCTGAGCAGTAGAGTCCTTCTTCATTTTGTCACCTTGGGACCATTGGGTGTGGGATAATATGACTAGTCTTAAGTCAGCATTATACCTCTGCCAATATGTTAGATTTCAGCCAGGTATGCTCTTAAGTTGGCTCAATGTGTGCGTTGAGGGAGACGGTGGCAGATGGTATAAACCATGACATCAGGGGAATCACGTTCATGATGCTTATTGGATGCTCCATGTTCGGAGATGGCAAAGAGCAGATGCAACTTTGTAACAGCTTCAATCCAAACATGAGTCTTGACATTTTATATAAGAATCTGCACTGTTCTTTTTGTTGTTTGGATTAGTCCAATTCTGGGCCAGTGAGAGCTGGGATGGACTCCACGAAACTCCTGCTGCACCTGGATGCAGTGGAAATGGAGGGATGGAGGGGCAATGCAACATCTCAGCTGCTGCGAAGTATGAAAACATGATCTGGAAAAAAAAGTCACTTGTGAATGAGTGACTTTTTATTGAATTTCTTATTAAATATGACTTGAATTGGATTAACTGGCTACAGCCCAAAAGCCTGGTTAATATTCTGCATACAGTATGTGGGATTGACTTCCCTGTCCTAGTTGCAGCTAATTTGCAATCTATTTCAGAGCATGAAACAAGCTCTCGCAAATGGCTAAAAGATGTAGCGTGGTGCATGAAGAGTAGTCTGATGAACAGCAGAACAGCCTCCAATTCATCCAAAATGCTGCAGCCAAGGTTGTGATAAAGATAAACAGGGGGCAGCATATTACTTCAATTTGAGCTTCCCTTCATTGGTTAAATGCAGGATCAAATTTAAAAGCTCTTAATGGTGAAGCTCCATCCTGTCTCAAAGAACTTATAGTTCCACATTGTCCCAACAGGGCATTTTATTCCCATATTTAAAGACTGCTCGTGACCTCCAGAGTTTCTAGGAGCAGGTTGAGAAGCAGATTTTTTAGTTGTCAGGTTCCTCTGATGTGGAACCAATTCTGAAGTCATGTTCATGATCCACAGACTCTCTAATTTTAAGAGTAAGCTTAAAACCTACCTTTTTTCTACAAAAAAAAGAAAGAAAAAAGAAAAGAAGAAGAAGTTTATGATTCAGGCTGGGTAGATCAATGTTTAGTCCTGTTAATAACTGCAAATATATTTTTATCTGACGAAGATATGCAATATGCACAACTCCAAATTCATCCACAGGAAAAAAATTTTAAAAAAGGTTGCAAACTACGTAGTATGAACTGACTGCTATTTAACAGTTTGACTATTTAACAAAGCATGTGAAAATGATCACGAGATACCGATCTGTACTTAGAGAAAGGTGTATGAACATTTCTTGGTGGAAAAGAACCTCGGGGAAAGACATGTAAAGTAGGAGGAAAATCATTAGCTTTGTAAGCATGTTCTCTCTCAATTACACCCCCCTTCCCCCCAGCCTCCAAGTGTGGCAGAGCTGTGAACAAAGGAGGTGATGTGCAGCCTGGGTAATGATTTGTCACTCGCATTTGTATCGTGGATGTATGCGGCTTCAAAAAGCATCCCAGGCATGGCTGCCTGAATTACAGCTCTGTGCTTATCCCCTGCCCAGGCTCAATCACAAAGCCACATTTCATGGCAAGGGGGATGTGGGCGCCTCCGTGTTGTGACAAAACTATTGCTCATTCCCACTTCTCAATATTTATCATAGTACAATTTCCTCCCACTGTCTCACTCTCGAGGGCATGATTTATGACACGCTCACCCTCAGCCTCATCAGAACAGCGATGCGTTCATCACTGGGACTTTTCACAGGCATCAGTTTTGTTTAATCCAAAAGCGGGAGAGGAGGAAAAGGAGGAGGAGGAGGGTGGCAGACAGGGAGGTGGAGATCGATGGGAAACGGGGGAGAAGTAACCAAAAAGAGTGAAGCGGACTAACGGAGAGAAAGGGGGGGGGAAAGCTGGCTTTCACGTATCTATACATCAAAGTGGTGGCGCTGCCTTGCAAATTTGCTAAAGCTCATTTGTAATGTTTTCCGCTTGTCACTGGCCTTAATGCACACAGCTCATGGGAGTCGCAGCCTGTCACATGATCAATGGGAAGAGAGGGAAGTTACATCTTACAATTAAACGCTCTTGACTCGCAATATGCAAAGCGCAGCCACTATGAGTGATGCTTTTTTTTTTTTTTTTTTTCTTTTCCTGCAGTGGCTTAGGGAGTGTTGTCAGGTAGATTACAAATTGCACTTTTGGTGTACAACGGAAGGCATGCTCCCTTGCATGTAAAGGCAAAGGCTTTGCTAAACACTCTTTCAAAGTCACTCTCAAGCCCACCGTTCAGACTCGGACTGAGGCCAGCCCTAATGGGGGAGCAATCAGTGCATGCTCACTGTTTGCTGTGCTCCACACAGCCTTTAGTGATTTTCCAGTGATTATGAACTGTCTTTAGGGTTGAGAGGTCTCCACTTTAAATCATCACATTAATTGGCTAACCTGGTCATTTATAGATTAAGAGTAACAAATCACTTTGTACTCTGACAACTTCTTAAGGACTGCCATCATCAGCCTTTTCTTTCTTTCATCTTTGCCATTCCCTTTGTTTCTGTTTGTTTCATGTCTCTGCCCTCTTAATAGTTACCAAATCATGTCAAACACAGTAAACATCCATCTTGATTATTAAGCACTCTCTGAAGCTCTCAGGAAATTCTTCTTAAAAACACCCCATAAACATTCATCCTCAACTTGTCATGGGTTTGGTTTTTGGGTAGTTCTTGTTTTATTTTGAAAGTCTGTGTCTGTGTTTAGTTTAGGACTTCCTTTGCTCCTTTTTGCTCTGATTGTTCGCACCTGTGTCTCGTCAATCCTGTTAGTATATTTTGCCTTGTCTTTCCCTTTCTCCTTGCTGGTTTGTAATGTCTTCCTCTCTCGATGTAATCTTGCCTGTGAATATATTTTGGGTTTTTTTTTTTGTTTTGTTTTTTAAGAGGATCCCTGTTTGCATATTTCTTTTTTTGTTTGATTAAAGGATTTTTGGTTTGCACTCTTGCTGTCCTCGTCTCCTGTGTTCGGGTCCTACCACAATCTCTTCTTCATAACACAACTATGAAAGTTGTTACCTGTTCTTGAGTTTTATAAAACATGACAGATCGGTGAATGTAGCAGACTGTTGTGAAAAAAAATTTCCATGTTTCCAAGGAAATAGCCTGATTTTTCATAGGTGAGAGAGAAATGAATCATCATAATATCAGTTAGACATGGAGGAGTCAAGCTAGTGTTTTTTGTGGAAGCTTTGTCCTCTTTACTCCTCCACAAATTTAAGTATCTCCAAAAAGAGTATAAATATAAATCGTTATTTGAGATACCTGAGGACACTGAGGTAGTGAAGTCCAGTCATCAGTCAATGGGAGATAATTGCAAACTGGCACTCTGGTTCATCATTAGCGGTGCATTAAGTAGCACCTGTCAGCTCTTGGGCGTAATTCGCTCATCCAAATTATAACCTGCGAGTTGAAAACACATTTCAACAAAGCTTGTGTGGTTTAAGACTGCTATGTGAGCTTCAGCTCTGACTTGCGCCAGAAGATTAACTGACTATAATCAGGTAAATTATTTTTTAAAAAAGAGAGAGAGATAGCACATTGGCTTTTTATTCTGAGGTTTTGAATTTTTGAATTTTTGAACATCATAAAATGATATAGATAAAATGAACAAATAATCAAATGAACAGCAAGCCAGGGTATATTGAACACACTATATTTATTAAAAAAAAACTAGACACTAAAAATTTAAGAATGCCCCACAATGCAATAGCTTAAAGAATCATTTCTTACTCAGAGCATTGATTAGTCTGACTTTAGTATAAACTTGATGGGAAGTCCACTCTTGGGATGACTGGCAACATCATCTTTCTCTCCACTGAACAAAAATCAGTTATCTTGTTTGGGAGCCCCTAACCCTTCCTGAGACAACTCTCCCCATTTATCCAGGCTTATCGTGGGCACTATGAGTACACAGACTTGTGACCCCTTAAGATGCTGTTTTCTTCTTCTAACTGCAGGATGACGGACTGCACATTGTTTGGAAATGGCCTTCTAACCTTTTCCAGACTAATGGGTAGCAACAATTGTTTATTTAACTGTGTTTCCTCCTTGGCATTATGTTAACGCACACCTGAATGCACCAGACCAATAAACTGGAATAAACTGCAAAAAAAAAAAAAAAAGCTCTCTCTAAAGCTTTCTGTTCAGTGCAGAAAATCCAAACACAACACAGGCCTGCAGGGAATTTTCGATTGTTTTGGTCAGATAGTTTCTCCTGTCACACATATTTCACTGAATAAATCCATTCCATTTCCTTAAGTCTCTGAAATCTATTTACTTTGACGGGACTGCCTTACACTTTCCAAGCACCACAAAGGTAATAATGACATAAAAGACCCAACAAATGAATAAATATCTCACTCCTGTGTATCAGCTCTCCCACTTAAGAGGAATGTGGAGGACCAGCTATGGTAATTGTATGAATGTGCACAGTGGCTGAGGCAAACCCCTCCCCAAGAGCATGCTGTGAAATACTTGGTTAAGCTGTTTATTGATCTTGGTAGAGAGGTATTCCCAGTCTCGCTCAGGCGAGCTTTTAAAAGGGAGCCCTCTCGACACAGACAGTCACTGCTGATACACATCACATATCCATCCACCCACACACTCAACAGCAGATAGTAACTGGAAACTACATATAAACATATTCAGAGGAACATGCACAACACCCCCACAGGATAGGTAGATGATTGATGTTGCGCAGGTAAGGTTTTGGCTCAAGATGTATTCCTGAAGACATGATAAACTAACTTTGTTTTCATCTGGTGTAACAAATTGCTCAACAAGCTTTTTCCCTTTTTTGTTTTCCCAGAAAAATGCCTGCAATAACCATCTCAGAGTATTTTGTGAAACTTTTATGACAGACTCTTAGTGTTTGAAAATGAGATAAAGAGTTGGTTTTCAGTGGAATTTAAAGTTCTGGTTTGACTTTCTTTGTTCCCATCTCTCCTGATTGTTCACACTTGTGTCTCAACAGCCCCTGCTAGTACATGTCTGCTGGTTCTCAGTACGTGTACTTGTGTGTACTTTTCTACTTGTCAGTCACGGTCGAAGTACCATTCCCATTTTAAAGCCTGCAGCTAGTCAAGTACAGTTGAAATTCCCAGATGTGTCCTTACATCGCCCATTTTGTCGAGGATGCATCCACTGGAGACTTGTGAAGACTGGAGATGGTAAAGTAACCCAGAATGCAGCAGAGTGAAGTACAATGAAGTAAAAGAGACAGCCATAATTTCATTACAACTTTAAAATATAGATTTTTTTTTTTTTACTTTAAATTTGTGGTTATCAAGATATGGTCTGTCACATTTTGACCGTAGAGTTTTTTTTATTGCCGCCAGCACCAAACTTTATTGACAACAGGGCTGAAATAGGAAAGCATAAACCTAGTTAGACAAAGCTTTGCCTGGGGAGTCTATGGTGTATTAATATTCAGAGTGTTTATATTATGTCTGATTAAATCAATGACATTTTTTTTCTATGTGTTAGCCTGTTAGTTGTTTCAAATTGCAGAAAGATTAAACTATATCTTTCCATCCTCTAAAGTTTATTTTTCCAAATCATACTTATCAAGAATGAACAGCATACTTGGATTTGGGAAACTCTCATCGTCTTGTCTTTCCTCTTTCACTTCCTCTCTACCTCTAGGTTTTCTGCTCTACTGTTTAGTTGTTTTTCATAAAGTTGTTTCTGTTTGGGATTGCCTGTGGTCCAGCAGTTTTAGTTCAAGTTAGGAACATTTGTTTACTCCCCCAGCCTCACAGTCTCTTGCATTTGGGTCCTGTGCTCCTAAATACTAACAGTTTGGACCAGCTGGTGATGGACCCAGTATGGGAGATGAAAATGTTGAATTTTTCCAAGAGAGTTAGAGAAAAGTATGTGGGAAGTTCAGGAGTTGGCTGAGAAGGAGCACAGGCTTCCCAGAAAGGAAGCCAGGCAGGAGACACCATCCTCAAGCAGTCAATCCCAAGGTTTCCCAGCTGTCAGAGGAGTTTGTCAAGACTCGAAGTGTGACGCTTCAGCATCCACACAGCCTGGCTCTGCAGAGTCCAGTTCTGGAGTGGTCATGGACACACCCCATTCTGTCTGTGGAGTGGTCCTGGAGACACCTCGGGGCAGTTTAAGCCAAGCCCAGGTCATCACTGCACCTGTCATGGCGCATCCATTGCCTTTGTAATGGTCCATGCACCACTGTAGCATCCCGTATCAATGTGATGACTCATGTCAACCATGGCCACCCTCGACAAGGTCCACGCAGCTCCCCACATCAAGTTCTGATCTGATCTTTACTTCTGCCTGTTCCCGAGAAGATCCAGAACACTTCTGCTGCAGACTCTGCCTGTGCTGCACCTTTTCCTCCAGCTCCTGCTCCACTTCCTGTCCCAGACCCAGACTTGCTGCAGTGCTTGTTCCCCCTCCCATTCATAAGTCTAACCCATGTCCCGCTGCCCTCCTGAATGACTTCTCCTGTTTGTCCTCCCATCAAAGTCCTAGCTTGATTTTAAATGTCACACTTGTTTAATAACTATCATTCACTGTTTAGGCACCCGGCTGACCTGGCTAGGTTCAGACATTACAACATGTTTAAAGATGATTAGGAAAACATCATGATTTGCAATAAATTGGACACAAACATTCTTCTCACCTCATCTTTAAAGGACAGAAATCCATTTCGTCCACACTCTGATTAACCTAAGTAATGGGATTTTTCTTCAGCTTATTTGCTTGAAACTTTGCACCAGTTTTCACTAAGAAATCCTTCATGATGGAAGGTGAAACAACATCATGAACCAACAAAAATGAAGTCCAACTGTCTTTATTTAGATTTTTGAGAATAAGTATAAAAGAAGCCTCCCATTTAACCTTCTAAAACCTGGTAAATATTTTTTCCTGTTGCTTTGGGCCCTAGTTAAGGAAATAAAAATGATGACATAGAAAACAAAATGTGTGATGTCCACATATGTGTACGTCAGGTCTTAGGAGTTTAAATAATTAAATCTAAAGTTTTTGGTAGATAACAGATTACATGAATGTCACCACAAAGAGTTTGCTTTCTTGGCAAGTTTCTCTTCCTTCCAAAAAACTTTAATTTGTGTATTTAAAACAAATGCATTTACACAACAGCATCGTGCTTTTTGTTGGTTATGAAGGGTCTGAGTACACAAGTGCAAGATCTCATCGTCACCAAAAGATTCCAGTTTCAGTTTCCACTGACAGGGTTTGCCTTGCGCTGTGAGAAAATTTCACTCTGGAGGCCGTTGTCAGATCTTTGCGGTTTTATCAACCCAAAACTCGTTTTGTCAGACAGGGCTTCTTATACTGGCTAATGTTGGTTTTCTTGTCATGATTAAACACCTTCCCCACAGGTAGCATCTGCTTATGTAATGGTCTCACATATTTCTTTGTTAACCACACAGTAATTTCATTTTAGGCCAAATTGAATGATAGCCAATTATACTGCTACACTTTATCAACTTGAATGTCTACTCAAACTTCTTTCAGCAGCGTCACACACAAAGCCAACACACACACACACACACACACAATTGCTCACACAGACACCACACACTGTGGTGCAGCCCAGACAGATTGGACTCTTGATGTGGCTCCCAGGAGTAGGAAGAGTGTTTTTGGCTGTTTCAGGGTTTTGCTGAATAGTTCCAGAGTTATTATTCCATACTGTGGCCTCTTTTGTCTTATCTTAGCATGTAGCCATTAATTAATTGATAATGATCAGTAAGGAGGGTTAGCTTAGCCTTCCCTTCGACTTAATTAATAAGCAGGGCTCCAGGGGAATGCCCAAGCCAGCAAAATTAATAAATAAATATATTTCTTGAGAAGGAAAACTGTAACATCTACATTTGAAGACTATCAATGGAGACAGCAATGCTACTATTTATTAAATGTAAAACCACATAAAGAAAATGCAGGTGATTGGAAGTCACATGAGAGCTGTAATAAAATAACAATAGGTTATGATTTCTGCATCCACCTGTGAGTAAAGTCTCTCCATAGTCAACCATGTGCAGCTATAAACTTTGTAACTATGCAGATTGTGGCTTTTGCAGGTGACTACACGTCTGAATGCAAAAAGATAATCCCAAAACCACATAACAGAAATAAGAAATAGAAGAAAAATAGAATTGATGCCTGTTCTTAAGTGAGACTCTGCAAACAGTTTTACCATCCTGCCTCTTCAAATTTCCCTCGTTTTAATTTGGAAGTTGGCACACCAGACCACAGAGGACAATAAAAGAAGCTACTCCATAAAAATGTTGCAGGTTTTCATTCATAAAATCATAAAATTAACTTCATACACGATTTCCTAAATACAACATTTGCACTTTCAGAATCAAAGATGTTGAGTTGGCCACATCTAATTTTATTTATGTGGTGAATACAATGTAATGTTAATCAGACTGGACAACATGTATGAGATCCCAGAACGCTCATTAAAACTATTAAAGACTTGAAATTTGACTCAGACTTTCTAAAAGTGACTTGTAAACATCTCTACTTGCTTACACACTTCTAATACACACACCTTAACCCTGTTTCTTTTGCACCTCTGCTCTGTTGCAAACCTCAGTTTTCTATTAGTGTCATCACGCTTCATTGAGCTGCACGTGTCATCGTGATACCAAACTAATCAAGACTAATGAATTCATTTAACTGATGATAATAATGTTATTAAAATGCAAATTGTTAATTTCTTTTAATTGCTCTACATCACATGTAATCAATCACAACTTCCTTCGTCACCACAAATCTTTCTGCTTATTTCTCACACTGTCCCTGCTTTTTCCTTTAGAAAAATGAGAGAAACAAAAAGAGAAAAAAATAGCTGTTTATGAAGTCAGAATGTGTTGGTTAGGCCTGTCATGGTCTGGTTAGAGATGTGATTGTGCGGCGTATCGTTTATTAGTAATCCCCTTGTTTGTGCCTGCTCTGGTGGCTGTGAATGGGCTGGTAACAGTAGAGCTGTAATTGGAAAATGCATGACTGATTGTCTATGACGGAGCAAACATTCAAGCTTTTTTATTTTATTTTTCTCATTATTCAGTGCTCCGACCAGCTCCAAGCTGGGATGCAACATGATAACTAAGAGGGCAGCAATATTAACACTGACTGAGCTTCTGACCACTGAAACAGTACATGCCGATTATGAGCAAGTTTATTCTTCTATGTCCTTGTCATCTCCAGTTTTTGATATGAATCTATTCCTTGAATAATCCGTTACACAGTGGAGTGTCTGGTCGACTCAAGGACTGCAGGATGCCCAGGTCCTGAGGCTGCAAAACAACCTCAAATCATCATGTCTAGACAGCACTGCTTCAAAAGTGGATATGAGGTGTTTCTGTGGAAATGTGATATTCATTTTTTTTTTCAAACATGTCACTACATGTCAAAGCCACAAATCTGTCTACAACAGCAGAACCTCAGTCATGAGGCTTTTTCCTTCTGAAGAAACTGTATTTATTCAGTCTTCTTCTTCCCGTTGGGCTGTGATGGACTTCATTGTTTAAGATCCGTGGAGTCTAAGATGAAGTGTTTGGTTTCTTTATCTGACTCTGAGAACTGGACAGTCTGAGCTGTAGGATAGATTTGTTCGGATGTCTGCTCCTGAACAAGAGTGGCAGCTGTCTTGAATTTTTTACCTCTTGTAAATAATCTTTATCAGTGCATAAAGCTGAATTCTGAACTATTTGGAAATTGTTTATTCTCTGCAGACGGTTGCTTCTCTAAGAGGATAACATGTCTTTCTCTCTTGGTATTGTGTTAGCACACATCTGAACTGCTAAACTGTCTGCTTTTACAGCAACATCAGGTGATCTGATGGCTGTAACCTACCCTCTTAAATCCTAAGAGAAAAGTAAGGGGTACTTAGTATTGCCCATGTGATTTTACTTTATTGTTATTGTTTATTTTTGATTAAAATTTTGTTTAACAGATGATGATAGTGTCATGGTGAAAACAAGGGAAATGTTGCTTTCTGCCAGAGGTTATATTTGCTCTTTAATAGTAATAACCACTATGATCAGATTTTATTTGGGCAGAAAAAAAAAACAACAATATAGGATAAGGATTTCTTTTTTTTTCTTTTTTTTCAGTGTAAACCTTGTTTTTTGTTTTCGGTTCCCTGTCTCATCACCTGGATTCCTATTCCCTGCCTCCTTCTTCACTCTTTTAATTTAAATAAATTCCTCTCAAAGCTGCATCTTAACACGATGTTTGAAGTCTGGGATCAAGTTTTGATTGAACCATGACACTTTATCAGTGCTCAAGAAAGAGAAAGAAACTGTCTAAACTAAAAATCCATCGACTGTGACAGTCTGGTACTCTGTGAAGGTCATAAACAGCTGGAACTGAATCCACACCAGTTTATCTGAAAATAATTTCCACAGCATGACCACTTCATCTTTAAGTATTTTGTTTGTCTGTTTTAGTATCGTCCAATTAATATGATATTTTCTCTGGAAGCCATTCATTTGCTTCAGGTGATGGTATTCAGTCATAAAGGGATAAAGTCAGCGGTTTGTGGAAAATTTAAGATATTAATATTCAAACTGAAAAAATAAGATAAATGTTACCATGTTTTACTCATTTTCAAGTGTGATCTATGTGACAAGCTGTGATAGAGTTGATTTTGTGTGTTTTTACAGCCTCTTAAATATGACTGACTTTCATCAGTGAATTTTTTTTAATCACAAGCATCTTAAATCTAAAAGAACTAATGTGTTGCACAAAGTATTTAACACATTAAGTTTTTAGTTTGCACCAACTTTTCAAGTGAAAATGTGGATTTTAAAGTGATGAAAATATATCTTATTTCCACTCCAGTGGCAGTTTCAATCTTTGACCTTAGGTTAACCCTTTTAATTAATTTTTTATGGAAAAATTTTTTTGATATGAAGGCTGATGGCTTTTTCTTTTAGTTTCAGTATTTTAGTTATAATATTGATTGGGTCAGAAGTTTTAGAGTTCATGTAAAATAGGTAAAGAACCTTGGTTGTAGTTTATTTGGTTTCATGTTCTTGAATCTGAGAATCCACTTTCCCTCTTCCATGTGAAACTATTCTGACAAGAAGACAAGTCACGTTTTAATTCAAATGTAGATTAAAATCTGTCATCATCTCATGGGTTTTCTGTTAAGGTTCTCATCCTTCAACTTTTGAGCATCTTCAAATGAATGAAAATATGTCAGTTTTGTGAATAATCACTCTAGAGAAAATATCCCTCCAGAAGTGGTCAGAGGAAGGAAAAACTGAGCTTTTCTTTTCTTTTTTTTTGCTTTTTTTTGTAGTCTTTAACCAGGAGCTGCAGCAAACGGCGATCCTCTGTTTATGTCATGATTCTGGCCCCCGGCGCTCTCATTGTGAAGGGTTCGCTTCGGCCTTTGACTCATGAAACCGTGGATCAAATGAGGGGTGCAGTGGCTTTTTAAAAGGTTGTGGCCCATGATGCAGCTGAGCACCAGAAGCACCGCTGCGTCTTCAGCTGCACAAAGGCGTACTCGTGTTGTATTTGTGCGGCTGTCAGACACTCGGGTACGTTTGAATTGGTTTACAATAATTATTCATGACCTGCAAAAGTCATGAAACTCAATTATGAAAAATTATTTTGGAATGATATTGAAAAAGCACAGAGTAAAACCCAGATTTGTTCTGAGATTTACATGGTTTTTTAGTTCTTTTTTGAGATATATATTGTTTTTCTGCATCAGCTTTATCTTATTTGCTAATTTGAAGCCATTTTTTTCATATTAGCCCTGCAATGCCTCTAGAAAAAGTTGTAGTGATGAGGATTTAGTGTTAAGGGGTAAAATAAGAAAACATAATGAGGCTATTTCAAGAGA
>JAOWBL010000013.1:14816403-14845262 GCA_028564865.1 Zenarchopterus dispar
TCTAGAAAAAGTTGTAGTGATGAGGATTTAGTGTTAAGGGGTAAAATAAGAAAACATAATGAGGCTATTTCAAGAGATGAAGTCAGATGGAGTTTGTGATGATGATTTGATGCAAAAGTAAAATTGAGGAAAGTCGGAGTTAGAGAAGCAGGATGGGTAGAGCATCTTCACCAATGTTCTTGAAATGTTTAAAAGCCATAATTCTCAAAGACCAATGAGAAAAAAATTCTCATTCTGCAGAGCATACTATCATCAAACTATCAAAGAAATCTGGAGGTGTCTCCGTGGGCAAGGACATAAGTCTGAGCTGGACATCTGTGGCGTCTGATTCCTCAGACAGCAATGCATCAAAAAACAGTTTTCTATTAATACCAGACAAAAACCACAGGCAAGCACTGCATTATAAAACTAAATTAAAAATGTCCATGCCATCAGTTTTCGAGCTTTTATTCTGAAAGATTTTTTTGAGGTTTGGAAGCCATGTTTGAGGGTTTTCGGAAGCAGCATCAACACCTCTGGACTCTGAGGCCTCTGAGATGGACCATAACACGCTGAAAAGACGAAGAAAAGAAAAAAACTTTACTCCAGATCTCTTTTCTTTTGAAGAAAAGGCCAAATTGTTCTCAGAATCAGTGGGAAAGTGGTGAAGCACCACTAAAATCTTAAAAAAAAAAGGTCACTTAAATCTCTGTTATAACATTAACATGCACTTCTTTACCTTTTTTTCTTACATTTCTACAACATATGACTGCATTTTTTGCACACATTCCAAAGGTTTGGCTGATGAAGAAGAAACATGCTGAATTAGCACTTCTACAGTACCAACAAAGACCTACATACTCACACAGAGAACAGCTGTTCAAGTCAGGACCGCTGCTCCTCAGCTCACAGATCTGTTTATAAGATATTGAGTTAGATTAAGGGGTCAAAGTTGTTGTACGTCTGAGCGGGCAGAAGAGGTAGCCACAGAGCCAAATCGATGTGTGTGTCAGACACGAACGCTGATATTATTGATTCTGCAGTGATGGGCAGTTATTTAAAAGCGCTCACATCGTGCTGCCTCTGTTTGGTAATAAGGGCCAATCTTTAATGTCCCTTTGCATAATGGCCATGTAAGGCCGCTGAAAAGACCCAGAGCAACCACAAACTGCTGGAAGATGGTTCAAAACTTCATCTTAAAAAAGTGTAACAGCTACTTTGGTCCAATGCAGTGATGTAGTTTCAGAATAAAAGCTCAAAAACTGTTAGTTTACGACAGAAATTGTACAGTACCACCATATGTCTGAATTATATGAGAGAGAGAGAGAGAGAGAGAGAGAGAGAGAGAGAGAGAGAGAGAGAGGTGTCTGTATATATACTATACTTTACTTTTCTATTTTACTTTTTATTTGCATAGCACTTTTAAACAACCATTTGACCAAAGTGCTTCACTATTAAAATAAAAAAAACACAGTTTTAACAGAAATAAGAACTGAGAAAACATAAATATTCCAATAAAAACCTTGTAAAAAATATTTTAAAACTTTGACAGTTCTATGTGTCAAATTTGACATTTTATCTGTGTAGTATATTTTTCTGACCCTTACTGATGTGGAGATGTTGGATACTCATATTGTCCAACCTTCAAAATAATAAACTAAACTCTTACCTTTGAGCTTTTTGGCTTTTTTCAGACATGGCATCCGTCTTATTCCTTAAATAGTTATTAGTTATTAATTCTTGTTGAAAATGAACTCAATTCCTAAACATACATTATCAGTTAAATTACTTGACTCTTTTACATATATACTGTATTTTTATCAGTACTACAAATTGTGAACTTTTTATTTGTTTCAAAATTGCATATCTTCATGGATTATTCCTAAAAGCATAGGAAAGTAACCGTGATGTACAATACTATTACTTTTTCTTTTAATTCTTGATTTTCGAAGTCAGTAACAAAGGCAAAGGTCATCTCCCAGCAGCTAACGCAGACATTACAAAAAAAATAGTTGTGTTTTAAAGCCACAACCAAAATTTAAAGTGACCAAAAAAGTGACTTCACATAACTGCCTTAACAAATTTAGCAGGAGTTAGTATTCATGCAACACACGGGCGATCCTTGTATAACACAAAATAGCCACATTTCCACAAGGTGGCAGATGGAAAAACTGTGTCTCAACAAACTAAGTCAGTTTGCTCTGCTCCACTCATCAGTTCATCAATCAATCTGCTGCAAATAATAACAATCAAAGTCTGAAGAAACAGAAGGACAAAGACAACTGCTGCTCCCCCGGAGAACTGAAGAAGCCCCCATGTCAACATCTAACAGAGTGTCAATCAATCAGTCAGCCACGATTAGTGCTGAAGCAAATTAAATAGTTGTTTCTGACAGCTAAATAACCGGATAAACACTCAAGCATGCAATTGTGCTGTTAGGGACAACAATGAGGCTGATGGGAAGATGGAGGGCTGCCAGCGTCCAAGCTAACAACCGGGGAAAGTTCTGACCATCCCAAGATGGAACACAGTTCACTTTGAACAGTGGAAATATTATGTAAGCAAGAGGGTGAGTCAGAGATGCTCATTAGAAACCCATCAAGATAATTGGAGAGCGTGTCAGCGGGGCTGTCTTGAGAGGTTAGTTGATAAACAGTTATAGTCCAGCAAGCACTGAATCTGAAAAGGTGGGAGACCTTTTCGGCTCAAAGGCTGAGTGTAATCAGTGTTTAAAAAGTTGTTAGTTAATTAATTACGACCCATTTGGACATACTGGATTTTAGTTCATGTTCACGCTCAAATACGGCGACCAGTTTCAGCCCTTTACTGCAAACTCCTCCCGACTGAGAAATCAGTCAAATTTTGAACGTTCAGCACGTCAGAGCTTTACGAACAAGATCTCAGCCGTCAGTCCGGCCTAACAGCGCCTGACCTAAGAACTGAATGCGCCTTGATTACTGCAGGACACCGCCTGAGCCCACTCCAATTACCGTTTAGTAAGAGGTGATGCTGAACGGCGCTCGCTGCCGTCGCAACAGCTCGATTCAGCCTCCAGGAAATGACCTATGAAACAAAGCAGCTCGTATGTGATGTCACTCTGGCAAGACAGATGCTTCCCGCTGACTTCATTTTGACACCTTGTGTTCAGCGATTTCACTTGATAATAAGTCGGCTGACTGAGTGAGTCAATTTTTTTCTCTCCCCCCTTCCCGGAGGCATATATTCCACGGTAGAGCTGCTGGGAGATGATAAGACACTGGAGAGATAATAGCTATTGGTGCGGCGTGTTGGAGCACCTGAGAGGCTGTTCCTTACCGCGCTCGTGGCTTTGACAGCCACACTCAGAGGAGACGGGGGCAGCAACCGACTGTCAACGTTACCAAAGTCCTGTTATTTGGACGTCTCCGGGTTCGAGCTGAAAGATGAAACGTTCATCTGTTCACAACACAGCACAGGTGCTCGAAAATGCCGGGAGAGAAAAAGAAAAAGGAGAAAGAGAGAGTAGGGAGAAAATGTGATAAAAGTTGTTTTTATTTCACCTTTCGACTGGGATTTTTAGAACACCTAAATAACAAAATCCAAATATGGATCAAGCGATTAGTGTTCAATAACACAACCTTAGTCTGAAACCAGATGGTTATTATTCCTTATTGCATTCGCTGTAAGTTTGAAAGTGTAATTAACTGAATTTACATTTTGCTGCACACCAGAAGCCGAATTAGACTGAAGTGGCTCAAACTAATTTCAAACTGCTGAGCTGATTTTTGACACCTCAACAGCTGCACACTCCAGAGAAATAATGACTTTTTTTTAACAATTGAAGCTCTGTTTTTCTTTTTCATGCTTTCACGTGTTCATTCTGTTAATGATGTGAAAAATGTACAAGCCATTTATAATAACTGTGGAAAGCTGATGTACAATAATGAAGGAGTGCAATTATTAGCAAATAATTTGAGCCACAAATTTAGCTGAAAATCACTGGAAGACAGCAAATCAAATCGAGAACTTTTACTGTAACGTTGTATTAAAACAGTTGTGTAATTTGTGTCTAAAATTGGAAAAAAAAACCTGTTGAATCATCTCATAAATAATTGGGATAATTAGTACATAAATTGTGGCAAAAAAGACATACCAGTGAGGTTTATTCAAAAGAAATACCTGGTATTAAATGTTTAAACACAATAAAGGGGGAAAAAGTGTTAAAAAAAATATTTAAATTGACCTGTTTCCTTGTTTATAATACAAATGTGCTATAAAAGATTATTCTGTAAGATGCAGAAGCTGTTTCAGTTTAGACGTAATTAAATCCAGTCAAATGTTCCCGTCCCCATAGCTGCACCATAATCACTTAGAAAATAAATTAAAAATAATAAAGTAAAACTTTATACACACATGAAACACCAGTTCTATTTTTTGGACAATTACACTTAAAGACAAAGACAAAGAAAAGTCCACCTCTACAACCTTACTTTCATGACCTTTAAAGGAGACATATTAAGCCATTTTTTTCAAATGTTTACACTATTTGAGGTATTTATATAATATCTGTGGTGATTTTAGAAACCACATCATTTGTTCTTCACTTATGTATGTACTACACACCAGTCCAGCTGTTGTATGTGTTAGTGTGTAGTACGTAACAACCATCCTGCAGCACAAACAGAAGCTGGTCATGTGACCACTCCAGCTGGCTCCTGCTGTATGGTTTGACCCGTTTCCATGCAAATGTAATATTAAATCTGCTGAACTTGGACCATCTCTCACATCTTTATTTCTTAAGTTGGGACTCTCAGTCTGGCCCGGAAAGTCACCCTGGTGGTTTAAACAAGAGCAGAGCTGTTGGTAGTTTACCCAACAGATTCACGGTCACATGAGAATCTGCTCATTTACAGATGTAACTAGGCTTAATACATCACTTCTGTTTCAGAAACTGTTGCTACTTCGTACCATGTCTTGACCTTTCATGTGTAAATTGACTCAACTGAGCCACGTCTGGACGCCAAAATAAACCTGCAACATGTATTTATTGACATGTGTGGGCTGTGATTCACAGCGGCTGGCTGCACTGCATTCATGTGTGTTGTTGAAGTACTAAAAATACATTATTATAACACATGTAGTGTGTTACTGGCCAAGCAAATGCTTACAATAAACACACCTACACCAAATACAACAAACTAAACTGCACATAACTGATTACCATCTTCTAATGATGCAGTAAAAGTTGTAACATGTAGCCTTTTTTATGCTTGGTCAGTCACAAACGAAACAACAAACAAATGGAAAAATGAAAACCAGATGTCTGTCTAACGATCTAAATGTCGCCTACTCACGTCCAAGGTAGGGGTAATGGAGCATGATGTGAAGCTGGATACAAACAAAGATGAGAAGTTTGAGTCTGATCTGTGGTGTCACAATATCTTTCATGTCTAAACTGAATGACATTTTTGAGTTTGTAACCACATAAGACACACAAATAACTCCCTAATACAGAAAAACAGAGTTTTTTCCTACATATGCTGACTATATTGTTAACAGCGGATTGCGTTTGGCACTTTGGGACTCTGAAGTTAAACAGCAGACTTGTCTATTACTTTTTTTCTTGTTGCTGTTGTTGTTTGGTGAAGAAATTGAACAACCAGTGCGAGCGTCGGGCGAAATGTGAAATTAATCTGTTTATTTCTTTTAAAGAACATCCTGGGGCTTTCAAAGCTTTTACATAAACCCCGAAACGCATCTGTACTGCCTTGGAAGATTTTTCTCTCGGTAATAAAAAAGAATAAAACAAGTGCAAACAAGAGCAATTACTAAAGAGCTCCCCAGTTGGGGGTTGGCATGGCAACAACAAAGCATTTCCATCTCTTCTTGTTACTGGAATTATCAGCACAGCTGGGCTGCATCCTTGATTAATCTGACACTTCAAGGAAATTTGGCAGGTGTGTGTGTTTGTGAGGTGATTAAAATAAAAACAAAAAAAAACTTCAGTCTGTGAGGTGGTTTAATAAAAATTGAAGGGCTTTTAGCTTCTAGGACATGCACAAACAATGTCCTCACTGCTGTTACAGATTTGTCAAAAAAGAAACAATCATCAGTAAGTATTTAGATATTTAGAGTCCAGTTTGTAATCCTCTGAGGTGTTAATCTGAGAATTAATGTAAAGGTGATTGAATTCCCAAGTGGAGTCCAATAACATCACCAAATCGCCAAGTGTGCACCTCGCCACGGTAGCAACATAATTACAGCAGCTCGCGTACTTCTGTCTGCCATTTAAAAAAATGTCTGTCTGGGAGCTGGATAATTGGAACAATCCCGCTGCCCATTTTCATATTAAATGTTGTCATTCTTGGTGAGAGGGGTATATGTGCTCATCTCTCAGAAGCAAATCCTCCACTGAGTAACTTTCCCCAAGGCTTGATGGCTGTGAAAGAGATATTAGATTTCCATCAAATCACACTCTGAAGTTTCTGCCACCGGGTGACTAAATAATTGAAAACCTCTCCCATTTAAAAAAGAAAGATTAAAAAAATGCTTTATATATGTTTGAGAAAATTGATGCTTCCTTAAATTTATCAGTCTATATATTTTACAAGAGAGGATATCACCAGCAGCTTTTGTAAGTATCTTTTTTTATTGTTTTGACCTTAATTATTTCCCTAAAAATGACCATATTTACAATGTTTGTTCAATTCTAATGTATTTAATCGAAATACTGGACTTCTTTACCTTTTTATTTTTTATCATGAACGTACTTCCATCCTTTCAGATTTTAGAGGTAAAATTTTCTAAGACTTCAGATTGTGTAACCCCATTTAAAAGATTAAAAAAACACAGAGCCATTTGAACCCTATATTTTATTAAAATTACTGTAAAGATTTTAAGGATGTAAAATGTATAATTCAACGCCAGCAGCACATTTCAAAAAGGTTGGATGGCAAAGTAAAACAGCTGGTGTCACGACAGGTATAAAATGTCTTCTGAGAAAGAAAAAGTCTTACAGAAATAAAAACAGGTCGAAGATTACTGCTCTTGTTAAACATGACATGCATTTAATTCAACAATTTAAAAGCAATAATTCTGTGTGAAAATGCTAATAAGTTGAGGACTTCTTAGAATTGTTGAACCTCATTTCACAGCAAGGCAAGTAGTTGATTTATAGAGAGCAATTCATTCAAACTCAGTATTAATGTTCTCCAATTTTTCTTCTTATACCAGGAAATAAAGAAATAACATTTTAAAAAGTATTAATCAGTTAACAAGAAATAAAATCACAATGGCTGCCTGGCAAGCTGTACCCATGCACTTCTGAAATACAGGGCCCGGTTCCCCTCTAGTTCACAGTCATCTCAACCTGAACATAACTTACCGAACAAATCGCCACGTGGGCGGGCTTCACCTGATGACTCATACAAAGAGTCACAAAGTTGAACTGCAAAACAACCAAAACTCATTCCTTTGACACTATAGACACTTGAAGTGTCTTTTGCTGATACTAGTGTGGTTGTCTCATGATTTATTTCTCTGACTGGTTGTATCCCTATTTCATAGTGAACAGAGAACTTTTCCCCTGCTTGGTACTGCCCACTGGAAATCAAAGTAGACTTTAGAGAAAACAGATCAATTTTTCATGTTGAAGGGGAAAGGAGTTGGGAAGGATGGCTACACTGAAATTAGAAAATTAAAAAGAGAAGACAAAACTGATGCAGATCAGTTAAGAAGAAAAGCTGTTTAAAACGGCTGTCTAAAGTCTGGATCTAAAGTCAAGGCTACTGCTAAGAAACCTTGAATTATTTGTGGAAGCTTTTCAGAGGGGTGTACTATGAATCTATTTTAACATATCAGTCTGTTTTTAAGAGATCTGGCCAAAGACACACTAAAGCTGCAACAGGGATAACTGGGACAGTCATTCAGACAAATAAATACTTACCTTGGAGGGCTGTGAAGAATTTAAATCGATTATGAATGTGCATTCACACCAGCCCTGTTTGGTCCACTTTCAACAAACCGGAGTTTGTTTGCTTTGAAAGTCTGGTTTGTTTGGGGGGGTGTAAATGCAAAAACATATAGGAAAATATATCACAACTGTTGGTAAACACTCACAAAAGCAGTGCAGTTTGGAAACTAACTAGTGCGGAAGTGGCGCAGCATTAACCGATAGATGAGCGAGTTATTTTTGGTGTAGCTCCATCACAGGTGAGGAGGGGAATGTGTCATTAAAGGGTTTGGTTCATTTCACAAACAGCAGTGTGAAACCAAGCTAGGACCAGCTCGATATTCCACTTTCAATCAAGCCAAGTCTCCAAACGTACCGAGTCTATCAGACTACCAGGTGTGGAAGTGACATAAATCTCAAGGTCACATGGTAGCAACCAAATAACCCAAAGAATGTTGGTTATAATTATAGATTGAGTAAATTTGTTTATCAAGTTATCAGTTTTAGTCCCCAGGTCTTGATGCCAAAACTTCATTCTGGCAGTTGATCCAGCTGATTTCTGGGTGATCTTCCTGACTCAAGAGTTGTTTCTTTTTTTTTTTTTTTAACAGTACATTTTCTACAATTATAACAAAATCCAATTAAAAAATAACTTTTACAGACTGAACCATTTCAGTCTGTTAAATGGCTGCTGCTCTCATCTTCTTGGCATTTGGACTGAGTCTTGCTTAGTTCTGTTGCTGGTCATTGTTTTGGTTTTATGGAATATCTTTTGCTTCGCCTGCTCCAAATCAGCTGTGTAAATCATTATTGGGATCTAGCAATGCTAAGAGAGACCCATCTTCATGGGTCTTCCCAACACTCTTGCTACGTAGTACATCCTTAAGACCTTAGGACCATAGAAACTACAAGCTTTTTTACTCTGTTTTGTCCTTACTAACTAAGATCTGTAAGATTTCTTTTCAAGCATCTGAGAGACCTCAAAGGTTTGGTCTAGGATTTTTTTTCTTCTTTTCCTTTTGTACATGAGGACTAAAGCTGAAATACTGACTGGCCATGATCTTCAGACACTCAGGCAGCACTGCTTTTCAAACAGACGAGAGTCTGTGAAAATCACTTCATGTGCTCAGAAATACTTCTAAAAAAGCACCATTGCCCTTGAACACACTTCACCGGTGCCAGTTTTAAAAAAATCTACCGTGCAAAGAACTTGTACAGAGGCCTGATATGCTGAGGCCTTCTCTGAGGCTAAGCTCATTAAAAAGTTTAGTGTGAAGGATGGACTAAACAGCTGGCAGCACACACTCAAGACTGGGGTCAACTGAATATCCCATACCTCATCCTCAGGTTCCCATCTTCTGGCATTAAATTTAAAACTAGCAAATATTCATTACAAACCATGCAACTTCTGACGTTAGTGAATGTTTCTATTATATCTTTAGCTTCAGTGGTGGTTAAAGCATCCCTGCAGGGACTGCTCAGGAAATGACTCACTGAGTTTATCATCTTCAAAATCAGGGTTATTGGACCACCTGGCCTCCTTTAGTTATTTTCTTTATGCCACAGAGTAATTAGCAGAGGTGTTCATTAATTACACTCGCGAGTCCATAGCCAGACATCAGAGAGCTTCCTGAGCAGGTGACTGTATCCGTCAAATGAATCCAATTTAGCCGGTCTGCACAACCGTTCCTGATTTGTTCAATCAAGACATCACAGACAATTTGTCTGGCATGTTTTGTCACTCGGCAACCTCCAAGCTCGTCTCGGAAAGGAAAATTAGAGTATCCGTCAGCTGTCCCTAAGGGGTCTGCCTTTAGGAGATGTAGCATCCCTCCTCCCTGTTGACAGACCCAGCTCCTGCTTCACTTGTCACTCTAATTAGTTTTGTTTTGCTACCTTTGTGTTCGGCTGCTTTATTGCTGCATAGCTGCATGCAGTCAGGGCTCATTCCACAGAGTTGTATTAACGCCACGACATGAAGAAAGTATTCTCCAGCAGCATCGATTTCTCCCTCTCTCAACAGCTTGTAATCCACAAACATGCTTTTTTTGTACGTGTGTATGTGTCCAGTTCGCCACAAAATAACAATTACAACCCAGCGTTCCACTGATGAATCATGCATAGCTTTAATTAATCGGATAGATAATGCTCCATGTGGGATCAGTGACAATCGCAAGGGGAACAAACCGCAGAGCTTATCAACACTGGCAGCATGTTATTCCATCGCTGCATCTGGTGTGCCAAGGATTGTAAGGACAAAAACATAAAATAGATAAGACTTGTGTAATGACATCGTTTAGGAACATAACTTCAACCAGGTCCAATCTTATTAGATGTGCAAACGCAGATTGACCATGTGTATCAATGACAACATCAAAACACTAGAACAATGTGAATACCTGCAGATATGGATTAATCCAACCCATGTACTCGGGCTTCTGCTCCTATCAGAGGTATGTAAGAAATACAAATCTTTCATATAAGCTCCATCCATCCATCCACCTTCTTCCTCTTATCCGTGGTCAGGTCCCGGGGGAAGTAGCCTAAGCAGGGAGGCCCAGACTTCCTTCTCCCCAGCCACTTCATCCAGCTCATCTGGGGGGATCCCAAGGTGTCCCCAGGCCAGCCGAGGGACATCGTCCCTCCAACAAGTCCTGGGTCTTCCTCGGAGTCTCCTCCCAGTGGGACATGCCTGGAAAACCTCACTAGGGAGGCATCCTCACCAGATGCCCAAGCCACCTTATCTGGTTCTAATTATCAATATATTATGCACATTATTTCCAGCGTTTAACATTTACTGCTCAAAGTGACAGCATGTTAGCTGCACTGTGATAATTATTTTATGCTTTAAGAGACAGCCCGTTCATCACAGAGAGCCAGAAGACTTTTAGACATAACTTGGATGACAGTTTCAAGTTGAAAAACCAAGACCCTCGAAACACTCTGGTCCCTTGATTGGTTGACAAAAGTTTCCATGCAACAGGATGAAAAACACCAGGAAGACTTTTCTAAAAGGCTGCTAATGAAAGATGTCTTTCATTAGCAGTCACGTTCTTCTTTGATTTTATTTGAGGGAGTTACTGTCGCCCAGAGATGATGTCACTCCCTGCTGTCACACAGCAGTCGCGTTATAAAGACATATCTCTTCTTTCCACCTCCACTCTCCAGCTGTGCACTCAGAGACCCCAGAAAAGCACAAGATTCCCTTTGCAGCATGTGATTTCATAAAGCATTATAGCATTAAGACACTAACACGCAGAAGATGATGACAGCTGCCAATTGGGTTAAGTTTATGACAACATAGAAGGAGAACACAAAAGCGCAGTTGCAAGAAACAAGCGAAGGCTTGCAGAAAAGAGATTCTGACTCTGAATGTTTTCATCTAGTGTACCACTTAGCCATGTGTCCGTGGACCTGGGTGAGTCTGTGGATTCTCGTGAGTCTCTGGACATTGGTCTGAATTGTTAACCTGGATCTAGGGATGTTGACTTTCACTCAGAAAGAAAGCTGGAAGCTGACAGTCTGACAACAAGGCCTGTTTTTAAATGTGCAGGCTCTAAGGAAACAAATGAAAATGAATTTTATTTCTTACGAACCTCTGATATGAGTAGTGGTGCCTGTACTAGGATTTGTTTTCTTTGTGTTTAGGATTCAGGACTCCTGAGTCTGTGCACGGATCCGGATGATTAACCCGGACATGCAGGGATTCTCACATCTCTACTGCTGAGGCTGGTATCATTCCCAGGCTTAAGAAAGCTAAAAGGTCTATCCATATAACAAACTAATGAGTCTTTTTTTCCTTAAACATGCTTTAAGTTGTCCTTGCTAGTAATTATTTAAAAAATTGAATTTAATAGTTAAAATTTCCTTATTTTGAACTCTTTTCTTTTCTCTTTTGTCTCAGCCTGGAAACATCACTTTTCATGTAGAATCTCACCCATCTGTGTTTCTGACCTGGCGACAATCCACAGCTTTTAGCTTTGCCCAAGCTTCAGTCCTGAGCGCCTAAACACACACATACACACGCACAGAGCAGCACATCCTGCAACTACAATAACAACTGTAATGAACTGCCTGGCAAGCGCTCGCTACTCTCTGACCCCTCCTCTGGCCTAAACCGATTCACACCAGCACATAATGCCTTTTGTTCCCAAGGCGCCGCCGTCGCCAATAACCACACACATGTTGTGGGTTCATTTATAACCAAGGACAGCCTTTTAGTAATCAGATAGTGGTTCAATAAACGCTGAACTGCTGACTCCCTTGAGGAAGGCTTCTGAAGGACGATTTACCACCTCAGTGCTGATGTGATGTCTATCCTCTGTTGGTTGTGTGTCCGTGTCAGGTGGTGGTGCATGTTGCTGATTTCTTTCTGTATGTGTGTATATACAGTCCTTCTAAAAAGAGGAAGGCAGGATCGGACGGCAGAACAGATTGATAGACCAAAAACTCACTTTTGCTCCTCTGAAATAGAGAAACCGTAGTTGACAAGCGAGTGTTGATGGAGCCTGTTTCTGTACTGTGACAACACAATTTACACCCTTGAAAGGACACCATTATGTGTAGTGGCATCTTCTTAGTTTAATTTAACATAAACAAAGATCCCTAATAACGCAATAGTTCATAAACATACAAATCAGCCAAATTTGAAACATTTCAGAAAACATAACATCATCATTAAAAACACAGTCCAAAAACAGAAAACAAAATAAGGATAGAGGGATACTATTTCAGAAACTGCAGCATTTTTAATATTTAACAGAAAAACTGGAAAAAAAAATCAGAAATATTTGTACGAAAATAAAAAAGAAAACTGTCATATTTGAATGTATAACCCAAAAAACAAGGTAATAAAAAGCAAAAACAAAAAAAGAGAGAGGAAAAATATAAAACACAATGAAATACAGCAATATTTTAGAAACTGAAACAATAAGTTAAAAATATTAAATTCTGGAAATGACAAAGTTTCCGTTAAACACAAAAACAGAAGTAATTTGAACTTTAAAACATAAATACTGTATGTGAAACTTGACAAAGCATACCATTTTTGAAAAAAATCAAGAATAAAATCAATAGTTCAAAATGCACGACATATAAAAACACATTAACAGCATATGAAAACTCAAAATTCAGAAAACTGAAAAAGTATTCAAGCAAAACACTTAAAGACACCCTTTGTACTAAAACCTCTTCTGACCACATGGTGGCATGTCATGCTGCTGTTTTAATAGAACTGTGTACTAATGAATGGCACGTCTTGTAATTTATCTTTTTTTTCATAGATATCTTTGTACGTACCGTATTTTTTTTAAATTATTATTCGTATTTTTTACATATACTTAACGTAAGGACCTTGCTGGTTATGAGGAAGGATGCAACAAGCAAAAGTATCATAAAAGCAAGAAGGTAAAAAGTTACGAAAAGTTATGCCATATGAAGCTTTTTTAGACTTTGTACACAAACAAATGAAGCTAAAATTAAAAAGTATTTATGTTGACAAAAAAGACATTTTATGGCAACTATATTACCAAAGTACCTTTCTCAAAATATACCTTGTTTTGAAGCAGGCTTTGCAAACTTTTTTAAAATACACAAACCAGCTGCAAAATGACTTCATAAACATAAAGTAATAACAGGTTAACAGAATTTCTCTGCTGCTCAAGTGAGAAAATTAATTAAAATTCAGTGTATAACAGGCTTGTGGCTTTTTTTGATCCCTTGTTTCTGCTCAGATAACACACACATAAATATGCGTTTGTCCTACGTTTCTGCATGGTTTAACTTTTTTTTTTGGAACAAAGCAGGAGGACGAGAGTGTGTTTTCCGTTTTCTGCAGTGTGTTGTGCTGCCGTCATCATGAGACCATTATCTTCAGAGAATGGAGAGGGGAAGGGGGGAAAAAAGCAGCTTAGCGTTGCTCTCAGGCCTGACAGGAACACCACAGAGCTTAATAATGCAGGCCAAGCAGCCAACATCTCTTCCTGCCACAATAAGGCACAGACAGAGAAGTCGGGAACGCAGTAAGAAAATTACTCTGAAGTACTTTTTTCTTTTATCCCCTCTCAAGTTTGGCCCTCTGGGAGCCTGAGGGTCCTGTGTTATGTTATTCTTACCACGCTTTACTGGATATTCTCTGATATTGTTCATAAATTCATTTTCCCAGTTTGGAGGTCACAGCACAGTATTTTAGTTCCCACTGCCACCAATGTTTTCTTCACGTTCCACATCTTTTCCATTTTCTTTGCCAACTCTTGGTATTTTGCAGGTGTCTGATGTTCCCTCTTGTTGCTGCTTTCTTATATGGCTTGCTGACCAGCACAAATACCTGGTTGGTTTAGCTGTCACTAGGTTTACCAAAGTGACTTAAGACATCCCTTTACTTCTCTAGTTCTCTAACTTTCACGTCTTGACTTTGAAATTTCCGGTTATAGTTGGCACAAGTATTCCCAGGCACAATTCCAGCTGTTAGGTTATGGTGTTTTTTTAATGTAGGAAGTATCCTACCTGCATCTTATGCCCCTAAGACAATCCAGCACATGTAACAGGGTCTATTTGACTATTAATTAATCAAAGTTTTAAATCTCATTTAATAAAAAGATTTTCATAGTTAAGATGCGATTAATTGCAATTAACTGCACAATTTTTATTTTTCACAATAATATAAGCAATTATCCCTGCTTAAAATGGGGTTGTTGTATAATTATATGTCATAAACATGTCCCAAAAGTCTAGATTAGGCCAACTTAGATCAACATCAATTGCTGAGTAGTTCTGTCACAATACAATTAAAAACCTCTTACTTACCCTAAGTAAGTACCTGTTACCATGGTAACTAAACATCGCCTGTTTTTAAGCAGTTTTTAGTAAACATATTTACACCTTGGTTCAAAAATCACTTTGGTTTGTATTGTTTAATTTCACAACCACAATAGCCATAAGTGGGGTTTGTTTTTGAACATCGGGTCACTTTATATAAATACATTTACTCATGATATGAAGAGTAGCTTTTTGATTGACAGTCTGCTTAGCCAGTGGCTATCACTTCCTAACTTTCAGTTTATACGAAACCAGCATTAGCTAAACGCAACAGTAATTTTTGATTTCGCCGGCATGTGAAGTGGGATATTCCACTATAAACATCTGCCAGCAGGTCTGCAGCTCCTACGATGTGGATCGGCAGAAAGAGCTTCAGGTAACTTTGATTGACATATGGTGGGTGTGTTCCAATCAGCCTGCCATAAGAGGAAAAAGGCTTTTTTTTTTTTTTTTTTTGGTATTTTATCATCTCTGGAAAAACGAGGCTTCAAAAGTGCTCCTCAGAAAACCAATGTGCCACATAACAGATGTTTCCTGAATTGTATTTTGCAGCCTATAGGCGCGTTTCCACTAGCGGGAGTTTCTATTAGATCTTTCCTCTTTTTTCTTCCTCTTTCTTCTGATTTAAATTTTCACTTAGCAGCTTTTCTTTCTGGGCCATTTTCCAGTTGTGGATTTTCCATCCTGGATGCTGGCTTAGTTTTCTTTTTTTGTTTGTTTCTTTTTCACACAAGACTCTTAGTTTTTCCTAGTATGATATTATAACCAAGTTTATACTGTATATATTTCAGTACTCTTAATCACAGTGAGCTTTAATCCATGAGGAGAGATGTTAGCTTTAAAACATCTGTTGAGATGTCTGTTTCTGAAGGTACGTAGTTGTTTACTAGTATCAACATTCATCAGATGGTATCTTTCAACCAACAGCAAATCAAACTAGACAACAATGTTTGCAGTTAGAACAAGACACAGTGACACCTGAAACACTTTTGAGAGAGAGTTACAACATGGTAAAAGCACCACTAGCAACTTTTTTTGCATGTGCTGCAGGCTTTAAAAACAGATGTACTATTTCAACAAATTAAATGACATTGACAAGACAAAATATGAAATATTCTGGGTCTAATATGTTAAAATAGCCAAATTAAAAGGATAACTTTTTCTTTTTTGTATTTGCATTTTTATACCACCACAACTTATTCTGATCTGCAGTTGTTCATCACAAAACTCAACCGTTTTACACTTTTATATTGCTCTTGGGAGACTTTTAATATCACCATCTTTCTAATCATTCTCAGCATAGTAGCAGCAAGCTCCACGATGTAACATAAGACGTTCATTTCAGAAGTCTGGGGCTCTCCATTACTGGAAAACGACCTTCCTTTGCTTGTCAGATGAAAGCTTAGAAACAATTAAAGCAAGGGAACCGATATCTTTTCGAGGGGAAGCGCATCTCTCCCTCTCCATCTGATAAGTCAAAGCTTGCACTAAGTATAGCTTCATTCGCTGGTGATCTAAATCACAATTATATGAAATCCTTTGATAAACTTTGCCTTCTCTAAATAGCATATTGCAACAGATATCTTACCATACATCACAGCTGCAGCTGCTTAGAGAGACACTGAGGGTTTCGCAACAGTGGATCATGACATACTTATGCTGTAATGAGTCATCATTCTCCTTCTGCCCTGTCAAATGTGACATCAAGGCTCTGACTGGTTGTGGAAGCTTCAGTCAAGTTCTGCATGCAGTATACAGGGTGACAAGACAACCCTTCACCATAAAAATGATGAAGGTAGCTCCGTGAGACCATGAGGTGTGTGACTCCGGCCTGGCGGTGTTGCTGAGGGTGAGACACAGTAATGTTATTCAGCTGATCAAAGTGTTCCAGTTTCCACTGCGGGTTTATATGGTGCTAAAAATGGTGACATGTGGGGAACTGTCGGACCATGTGACCAGCTGGGAGCTTGTCAGAAAGAAATGCCATCTTGGCTACCACATGGTACTGTTTGGGGATGGATATCAATACAATCTGGGTATTACCACACAGACACATGAAGCCTGAGAATATTCTTTATTACTACCCTACAGAAAGTGAAACACTCATAACTACTTGAGTATAAGACCCCTGAAAGGTTTTCTGTGAAACTGACAATTGGGCTCTGTGGTGATTGCTTACATTGTGCTGAGAACCCATGTTGTCCCTGTACATCTCAACAGGGCTGTTGAGAGGAAAATAGAGCTTCCAAATGCATCAATACTGATGGTACTTAAAGAAAAAAGTTAAAGTCGCCATTACTGTAAGAGCTCACACTTGGCACTGTATAACATAAGCTCAGTGTCTGAACAGGTAATTGCACCATCACATTAAATGAAGAGTAAGCTGAGCCTGTTGGTGGGAAGAGGTAGCTGTTATTGATTGTACTTAAGCCCTCAATCTGCCTATAGCAGCTGGTATTGTCAAACTCTGGATTCAAGAGAGACACTGGTCCAACTTTACCCTTTCTCTGATCCTGGAGGGGTATGGGAATTTGTTCAACCAGTTCTCTGTCCTTTATGGACTTGGAGAAGACATTTAGTCGTTTCCCTCGAGGTCACTTGTAGGGAGTTCTCTGAGAGGGTGGTGTACTCAGACTGTTCCTGTTCCCATAAATAAATAAATAAAGAAACTCCCACCTGGATTCATTTCAGGTGGGACTTGGACTCCATGAGAGCTTACCTTTTGTCCCCAATTCTCTTTATAACATTTATGGAAGGGATTTCTAGGTACAGTAGAAGAACTGAGAGGGTCTGATGTAGCTGTTTCAAGATTTTATCTCTGAAGTTTGCAAATGTGGTTCTGTTGGGGTCTTCAGCTCTCATTGGATTGATTGGTAGCTTAGCTTAAATCAGCAGGGATGAGAATTAGCACCTTCAGAACTCAGACCACGGTAAGATCACCTTTCCAGGTTGGAAATAAGATGCTGCATCAAGTGGAGGACTTTAAGTATCATATGATCTTGTTCATATGTGAAGCGAGACTGGAGCAAGAGACTGACAGATGGTGTGACGTCTTCACTAATGGTGACTGTACTGGTCTATTGTGGTGAACAAGGAGCTCAGCCTAAAGACAAGAGTCTCTGTTTGCCAGCGATCCTACCCTAATGTTCCTACCCTCACCTGTGATCATGAACTCTGGGTGGTGACCAAAAACAATGAGATGAAAGTGGAGGAAATTAGTTTCCTTCTTCAGGGTGGCTGGACTCACTCTTAAAGACAAGGTGATGAGTTTGGTTATTTGAGAGGAACTAGGAGTACAGATGTTCCTCCTTCATGTTGACAGGAACCATTTGAGTTGGTTTTTGATATCTAGTTAGGATTCCTGGGAAGGTTTTTCCAATTGGAAAAGATGTATTAGGGACCATGGATCTCACCTGTGACTCAAACAATGATGTTTTAACATTTTTGTTTCTGTGAAAACTGGACTGGCTTTTGTAGTTATTGTCAATAATTCTTGTTGATTAAACAAAGTTTTCAGATTCTTCGCAGTTGCAACTTTACTTGTTGGCCTTCTGAGGTTTCACTTAATGAAAAAGACTTAATCTGCCTCCAGCATTAAAAACTTTTTCCATTTTGATCTGCGGCCTTATCCCCACAGCACTTTCTAACTTTCTCATGTCTTTTTCACATCTTTTTGGAATTACCCACCAACGGAAACACATTTGTGCAACTATTATTCACTGTCTGCTGCAATAAAAGAATTCATCATCCCACCATTATGCTAGAATTACTGGAAATAGCTTCATTATGCAATCATTTCCAACTATAAATACAAAATATCAGCTAAACATTGCAGGTGTGGTATCTCCTTCTGTGCAACATCATAGATTACTTAGATTATTGCCATGTCTTGGTTGGGGTCTTTGAAAATTCTTCAAAATTAGTGATAAGGGGTTCTTGCATGATATTTATCTCCCCAATTCCATAATCATACAACTGAAGATGGTATTTTTAAACAGCCGATTCTGTCAAGCAGTGGTGAGTTCAGGCTTGTTCTTTCACGCTGATTACACCCAAGGCTGGATTACTCAGTGGGTTTAAAGCCTGCCCTGATGCTCAGGGATGCAGGCTGACATTTTAGTCTGGCATACAAGAGGCTCCCTTACATAGTCCCTGGACTATTATCCCTGTGTTTACCGCTGCACTGACCACCAACTGAACAATAGCGCAAAATCCATCCAGAGTTTATGTAAAGGCTTATTGCACATTTTTCATGGTGGCTTTCGACCCAGCTCACATGTAGGCCACATAAAGAAAAAAATGGAGGAAAAAATCCTGCAACACAACAGAAAACAGCATTTCATAACACTGTGTGCATATTATCATACACTCCGGTGAGATCCAGTAAAAGCATCAGTCAGCGAATTCATGTAACACAATGAAGACATCATACATGGCTGAGTGGCAGTCCAAAGCTCACAACATCTGCCATCAGTCACATTTCTACATTGACAAGACACTTACACTCTGTCATCCATGAGTATCTGCCGTTTTTTATAAACTGAATATGTAGCTTAACACAAATGCACTGATAGTAATGTGGTGACATGAAAACTGACAATTATGCGCAAAATGTAGACTTCAGCCATGACAAGGGTTCTTCATGTCAACCAGAAGAGTGCTTCTCTTTGGGTTAAGAATAGTTTCAGTGAGCTGAGCAATTTCCCTCAAATATTGGACTTGAAGAGTTTCATTTGAAGGAATCTGTCCTCCAGCTGACACTCAGACACCCTTTAAATGCTCAAACTACCTTTTCATTTCAGAGAGAGCGATGACACCACAGACTGAAATAGTTTAACGCAGAGTTAATAAGTCACAATTATCCATCCATCTTCTATACCCGCTGAATCTGTCTACTGGGTCACGGGGGTCTGCTGGAGCCAATCCCAGCCCATTTCAGATGATAGGCAGGGGTACAAATCGCCAGTCCATCGCAGTAAGTCACAATTATTATTGGACAAATCCAGAGCAGTTGCTTTTTAGGCATCACAGTTGGAAAAGAACAGGTGTTGCAAATAATTAAGTAAAACAGTTGCTCCCAGTGAGCAAGTACATGGATACTGAAAACAAAGAAAATTAATGGAATTGAGCCATCAGTCATAGGATTTTTTTTGTATGTCTCATATCAAAATGTAGTCAGTGAATAAGACCACCCTCATGGGTTGTCTGGACGCCGTCTCCACTCCGACTCCAATTGTCTCCCTGTTCTGTCCTATGTCCTTGACCTGTGTCCCTGTCCTGTGTCCCTATCCCATGTTCATTTCCTGTCCTCCAGCGCCTCCAGCTGTCCTGCCTTCATCTTCATCTTTCTCCAGTTACATCACAGCAAATCTACTGCTATCAATATCCAAACCACATGCAAAGCACAGATCCCTTACACGTAATTTCAAACTAAATAATAAGCTAAATACAGCAGAACACAAAGAATGGGCTTCATAGTGAGTAAAAGTGCTTCCTTTAAATGAGATGATGTTGTCTTAAGTGTTTTCTGATTGGTCGAATTTCTGCACTTGTCCACAAATCAAGAGATGTTCAGCACGTCCCCACCACAGAACGTGTAATAGCTACATTGATCCACAATGAAAATCGTAAAGACTTCACAATATAGAGTTAGAAATTGTTGCCAGATACTTGTTTTCCTTTTAAAAGTCTTGATGTAGCTAGTTTTCCATTATGTACAACTGTTAATAAGACCAATATATCAGTTGTAAGGAGGTAGGAAGGGTTGATCAATAACATTAATCCACAATGTCACACAAGAGACCCAAACTACCATTCAGCTCAAAGGTCTTTTACTTTTCTAATTCACTTTCACTCAGTTTAGGTATAAAGTTAATAGTTTAGGTTTCACATTGAAAAATACATGGGCAAAACTGAGTATAAAAAGTTCTGTTTAAATTTACTAAATATATAGTCTGAGTTCTCTCACTTGTCACCATAAAACAGGCACCATAAAATATTCCTACCTCACTATTTTTCAGCCTTTTTAAATTATACTACTACGGTTTTGTTCTGCAGACAATCTTAGACTGTATGATAGCATTCAAGTACAGTTAAATTGTAGTTATTAATCCTCTTCTCTTTGAAAAATTGCAGATCTGAATTGCTTAAGTACCTTGCATATCAAGTGATTTGTTTTCTCTGTCTTATGAAGGCCTTCAAATAACTTCTCTTAAGAATAAATTATCAATTAAAGTACAACATGACAAAAACGAGTTTGGAAATGTTTTATCAGTTTGTTGCCATTAATAAAAAACCGCAGAACATTTTTATTCAAGCATGCATAGTTATTAATGTTGTTAAAGTTAAAGGCACTTTATGAAGCAATACCATGTCTGACCACCTGAGGGCAGCACTTTAAAAGAAACCCAGACCAATCCGACCTATTGGGACACTTGTCAGTGATATAGCCGCATCCTAGTGATTTTGCTGCAATAATAAAATAGCACAACAGGCACATTATTTAACAGTTACGTCTCCAAATCAAATTTGAGACCAAATGCAAATTAAAAAGAAAACCAGGCTTTCGAAAATTTGTTTTGACTTTTATGTCATCATGGACAGTATGAACCTATATTTCATTTTATGTCTTATAAACTCGTATTTCCTTGTTGATATATGTACATTCCCACTTTTCAGGCCCAGGGAAGCATAAATGCATACATAAATACACAAAGTAATAAATATATATTACATTTACATTTCATTTTAGATTAAACGTGAATTGCTTGACAGCACAAGTATTTAAAAATATGCATTCAACAGTGTAGATTAATGACAGAGGATTAACTTCAGAAGGAGACAGTCAGACATAAAAAGCTCTGAGCTTCTTCTTGGGTGTGCAAATCAATAGCTTTTGTGTTTTCTGGAGCTGAATGGGGCCATCCAAGTAAATGTATTTGTGGTTGAGAGTGTGGGTGGGCCTGGGGGGGTTCCAGTAGATAGATGGAGGTGAGACTCATTCAGAGGTGCAAACGGCCATCAGCACCTTCCCATGAACCAGGCCTCCCCCCTTCCTACCTTGCACTAGAAGCAGACACACATTCATGCATGCATGCACACTCGTACATTCCCCCCTGGAGGTGCAACAGCCCCCCTAGCCGAAGGACCTGTAGTGCAGAATCACAGTGATGTGTTTACTCAGCGGCGAGAAGGCGGTCAGGAAGTTGTGGAGGTTGGGGGAGTCGGAGATTAATGACAGAGAAGAGGAGGTTGGCTGGTATGAGAAGAAAGGAGGCGACAGAGGACAGGCAGGGCAGAAGAAGAACGAGCGTTGCTTCAAGGGCTTCTCACACCTTATCACTCAGTCTGCTCTCTGCACGTAGGAGGAATCATTTCCCTCACATCTGATCAGGACGTGTCATCTGTGGAGGAGTGGAAAAGCATTTGTGCTTGTTGTACTTGAATACATGTGTTCATGTTATTTTACTTTATTTAATTTTGAATCTATGCACAGCACATATCCTTTTGTAATGGCTTCCAGGTAGCCTGGTAACCTCCTCTGCATTCTGGCGTGATGTTAATGAAACCACACTTTTCAGCCCAAACATCTACACCTCTCAGCAGCAGAGTGTTTGGAGTAACAGTGATCGCTGTCTGCCCCCTAGTGAGCATCACGGGAACAAATCCACCCTCCACTCGTGCACACTCTATTGTACATGACAGCCCAATCTCTCCTGCATCCGAGTATTGATAGTTTGATTACTGCAGTTTAGCTGCACCTTTAACCTGAATTAGTAAGCCCCCTCCCCGCCTTCCCTATTTGGATGGGGCATATTTAAAGTCTGCCTTTCTTGCCCAGAAAGCGTTGCCAGGTGATCTGAGTTAATTGTGAGGCAGAGGAGTAGTTCATTACTCAAAAGTGCATTATTCTCATGATCACATCAGGATAACCCAAGCCTCTAGCCTTTTCTCCATTTGTTGCAATTATGGCTTTGTCAGGTAGACACACTGCAGACACAGTCGGTGGAGCCTTTCATCCACTCTAACAAGATGTTTCTCAATAAGGCAAGCCATGTAACTTTCTCCAAACATGCCCCTCCTCGATTTTCTTTAGCTGTCTCTCTTCTCAGCTGTGATGCATCATGCCAGCTCTCGCCCCCATCCTCCAAACACAATAAAGCCTTTGTGCATGCTGATGTGAAAGATGTTCAAAATAAGGGGAAGAGATCCACTTCCTGCAGGTGGCTCAGGTCTGGGGAGGCAGCTCAGTAACATCTTCTTCAGAGGGGGGAGGGAAACATCTGATACCTCTCAGGCTGTGGCATGCACTAAACCCATTGTGTTCCCATCATTCAAGATCAAGGGCAAAAGGCTGGCTATCAAAAGTGCCTTTTCATGGCGGGGAAATAATAACTCCCGCCAAACCACCGCTGGAGTCAGATGAAGAGGAAACTTAGACTTGTTAGTCGCGGGAGCCCAATCAAACAGCGTCACTCTGCATGCCTCTCTGGTGTGAAATAACAACACAGAGAGAAGAAAGTTTGAGTGAGAGGGGTTTTTATGAGCTGTTCGGGCTGGCTGTGCTCTCAACACACGCTTCTTTCCAGTCGGTACACTGTGAGAATAGGTGAGCCCCCACTTCTTTGAATTCTTCTCACCGGCAACGGTCTTGCGATTGTCAATTTCATGCTTGATTAGTTGTCATTACTCTGCGAGAGACAAAAAAAAAAGAGGGGGGCTAGGAGACTGCATTTCAGGATTAAAATGGAGAGCAAGACCTCCCTAAAGAGCGCGATTTAGTCTGTGCAGGGTTGAGCGCAGAATGAAGGAATTTTGCACACACAGATTTTACTGTATTAAGCTTTTATTCTACGCTGCCAAACAGCAGAGAAATATTTGAACTAATTGGTGGTGACTGCGGAAATAAAAAGAGAGACAGAAGTGATTAAGAAAACGGTCTTCGTATTATACTTTTTAATGCTTGGCCTAATTCACATATATTTGGCTGAACATAATTATTAGAAAGAGAACATGTTGCTTTTTGACACTTCTAAGTTATTCTTTTATATGTCCCAGTCTCCATGGCCAATTGTCTTGGAGATTCGTCTTTTTATAATCTGCAGCCACATCATTCTAGTTTAATATTTTATCTAGAATGAGATGAAAGCAACAAAAGGTCATTAATTTCTCAAGGCGTAACTCCACAATGTTGTCTCGCTGACAAAGAACCTCTGTGGTTATGCATATTTAATATATCTGAAATATGATAATAACCCTGATGACTCGTCTCCCACTAGAAAGATGGCCAAGCAGAATTCAAAGCACTCCTGAATGTCAGCTTAGGTCATGACAAAGGGAAGGATTTGCTATTTGAATTAACAAAAAGCAAAGGATCTTGACGAAGCTCATCTGTAGCGCCTTTTATTGTGAAGCCGAGGCAGGCTGAGAATAAACATGGACCCGGATCTCACACATGCGACAGTTTTCCTGCCTCCCAGACTCATTCATTCAGCCAAGGCTGCTGCTTCCCTTTGCCTAGTGACATTTAGCTTTCCTTTGAGTTTAGTTCTGCTTGTTAGGCCTGCAGAGCACAGGGATCATAGTTTTATTGCTTTGTTACAATGAAATCTTGATTCCCCTTTGAAGAGCCTTTGAATTTGTGCAGGCGCCTCATCTGGTAACCCAGCTTTTAGAGTGCTGGGGGGGGGCTTCAGAACAGCTTTGTGTGGCACTTGGGTTGCGAGTGCCACTGTGCTGCATTTTCTCAGTCAGACAGCCTTGGATAAAGACCCTGCCAATTGCCTCAGCTCGACCAAACCACCCTCCACCCTTGGGTAGTCACCGTGACAGCCAACTCCACCATGAAGAACCTCCATCGATCTGTTTCCCTAGCATCTGAGGCGACTCATGGTGCACAAGGAGTACCACAAAAATTCTGGCAATGCCAGCAGCCTGGGCCTGGGAGGGGAAACGTCACAAGAGAAAAGCCTGCAGCAACAGCAGTGCAGAGCAGCTGGACCGCCTCAGAGAGGCTTGCAAACAGCGGTGCCATCCAACTAAAATATTTGAATCATGAGAGGGTTCATGACAGGCTGGAACCAGCTGCTTGGGTTCGATGTGGATTACACTCCCTGTTTGCAAGACTAAAAATCATGATTGTGAGTGTTTGGGACAGGTGACCAAAAAAAAAAAAAACCTACCTTACTTCTGTTTGGTTTTTGACCACAGCTTCCATGAAGGCTGATTTCCGTCCTCCCTTCCTTTTTTTGTGGGTGAATTTCCTCCTGTTTTTGAGGTCCAGGCCAAACACACTGAGCTGTCCACCTCCACAAAATTCCTAGCCTCCAGTTATTCACACAGCTCAGACTAATGCATTCAAGGTCCCATTTAGATCATTATGAGTCACGACATTACCTGCATGTGAAGAGGCTCACTCTCAAAACATTTAAGGAGCAGGAGCTAATTTTAGGCAGGATGATGTAAAAACAGGAGAAAATTGCTCTCACCACTGATCTTTTTGCTCTTTCAAAATTAAATTACAACTCTCCACTGCCAAGCAGAAGAAATATTACCTTATCTTGAGAAAACATAATCTAGTAATCACGTATGACAGTGCTCTTGCCTTTCCCGTTGTTACTATTCCTCCCACACAGGAGCACCCACAGTCCTCCAAACACTCAAAGTACAATCCAGATATTATGTGACAGGCTGCTATCAAGTTAAAATTAGGCTCTGGTAATGAAGAACTGTGTCCTTTACCCAAAATATATGATTATGTAAGTCATTAAGTAAATGACAGCAAAAACACTTTCAGAATAAGCGCGTTTTCTCAGTCAGAAGTTTCCATTTAAACTAATAATACAAATGAATAAGAGGAGGGAGGAAAGCTCACAGAGGAGATTAAAATGCAAGCAAGATGGAAAACATAAGCCTAATTAGCCTAATCCAATGCTTTTTAGCAGCACAGCACATGATGCATTATGGATTTTTAAAATTCTTATCTTTTATGCTCAGTGTGTGCCCTTTATTGCAGTATGGTACATGGTAGACAGATGGATCTTTATGAAGAGGATGCAAAAAAAGCTTGAACAGAATGAGACTTCCTGTCATGGGCTCAGGTTTGGTTTGTTCATGTCTTTTATTTTGAAGGTCTTTTCTGTTCAGTTGACTTCCCCTGCCTTAATGATTTTGCACCTGTGTTCTGTTAAGTTGTTTGTATATTTTGCTTTGTCTTCGCCCTGCTCGGTGCCAGTTCGTTTTTGTGCTCTCACCCTGTTTCGCTGGTTCCCGTTTTTTGTTTGTTCTGGATTCCTGGTTTTTCCCTTGGTTTTGGAATAAATATAGTTTTTGTAAATCCGCATCGTGGGTTCTACTTGTTTCCAGCGCAAACCATGACACTTCCATCCATCATGAGTTGGACCCACTTTTTTTTCACTTAACAATTAGATGATAACACAGTCACACGCATGTTAGCATATAAAACGCATAGTAACTCACAAAAGTTGCTGCGCACGCCCAAATCATGACCAAACCACCTCCGTGCTTAGCAGTTGTAGAGGTGTTATTTTAGAAGGAGTTAGAAGAAGAAAGAGCAGAAAACCAGACTTTAACCTGAAACAACTGTGCAATAAATGGAATAACTTGTATAAATGATTACTGTATGTAGGTTTAGTTATCTTCATTTATTTATTCTTATATCGATAGTATACTGTGGTGAGGGGCTTGTGTTACAATTTTCTGTAGTACTTCTTGACCAGTGCAACTGTACAAAAAGCAATTTCTCCTCTGGGATCAAATAAAGTATTCCGAGTCAGATTCTGATTTTAATGAAATGCTGAACCCTTTTTTTTTCAAATACAGTTAAGGTCAAAGTTATTAGCTATCTTTTATGAACTCAAACAAAACTTTTCCGTAGAAATGGCCATAACTAAAAGTGTTTGTAGTTTAGTTGGTTCTAAAGGAACAAAAGCAAATATTTTATTCATGTGTTCAATTGAAACAAGAAATAGCCCATTTACCAAAGGAGAACTCCTTATAACTCAAATAGTTAATAATCCATAGAGTGACCGTTGTGACTTACAAATAACAGTATTCTCTTACTGTAGTTCTTAGATGGGTTCACACAAATCTCTTAAGAGATCTTAGCTTATTCCTCCACAGTAATTTTTTTTCAAGCTCAAAGAAATTGTGTGATTTCCGAACATGAACATTAACTTTGATTTTCATTTGTATCAAATCAGATCTAATCAAACTTTATTCATATAGCACTTTTTGTATAATAAAATGTAGCACAAACTGTTTTTACAGTAAAAACAAAATCTGTCCTACCCACCCCACCGAAACTGATCACTATCAATGATAAAACACAATCAAAGGTTCAAATAACTAATACCTGTATGTAAAACACTACTGGCCACAGAAGAACCAGTGAGGGAACACGAGCCCACTACCACAGGGAGAGGTCTGCATCAGGAGGTGTCTGCCAATCTCAGGAGCCAGACTGCATAGTAGGGGCCACAACCCACTCCTGGGCGGGATAGAGCACCAAACACAACAGCCTTTGGATGGATGTATGGATAACACCACAACCCAGGGACGAGTGGGCCTCGGGCAATCGCCATGGCAACCAGAGTCTACAGCACCTCCAACGCAGAGGGCTGACCCTAGTGCAACATTGAAGTTAAGAAGGAAAAAGCACAGAAAGAAATAAAAGAAAAAATTACATATATATATATATATATATATATATATATATATATACATATATATTCATATATGTATGTATATATATATATGACAGATAGAAATAAAAACAATGTTTTAATAAATCATAATAGGAAAAAGCAAATAAATAAACAGGACTTCTGCAATAAATGACAGTAAAACGTGTTAAAAACAGGGCTAAAGAGAAAATCTAAGACAGGAAGTCTAAAACAGGATTAAAACAAACATTAGTTAAAAACCAGATTAAAAAGGTAGGTCTCAAGCCTGCTTTTAAAAACTTTAACAGTCTCTGCAGCTCTCAAGTTCTCCAGCAGGCTGGTCCATAAATGTGGGGCGTAGTACTCAAAAACAGCTTCATCGTGGGTTCTGGTATTAACAATGGGAAGTTTAGGAAAGTGAGTGCAGGAGGACCTGAGGATCCATTGGAGGGTTCATAAGGGGAAAGCAAATTGATAAGATAAGGCACCGTAACACCGTCTTATCCCAAGACCAAGACTAGCGAACACAGTTTTTAACCTAAGTCTGACTTTAGGAACATGCAAATTTGCATGAAACACCTTTCACAACAAAGACTGTGATGATTTGAGGCATAATGTAAAATCTTCATTGTGATGTGCTTCATTTTTCATATTAAGACAGCAAATCATGAAAAACAAGAAATTTTTTCTCAAATATATGTATTGAAGCTGACCTCGGAGCTTGGGGCATCCTCTAGTGGCTAAACGAGCTCTATGAGCGTTAATTACAGATATGCAAATTGTACAATTTACTTTTGTGAAAGTGTTTAACTTCAAATAAATTATGGGGGGTTGTGTAGGAAAAGAAAGCCATTTCGCCTTAAACAGAAGACTACGACCGCACTTTTGTAGTTATAATGTGAAAAGGAAACCTATTCTCAATCTCAGGACGCACGAACAATGAATAAGACAAAGATTATATTTTAATAGAAAAAATAAAAATAATCCCTGCAGAGAATTTGATGAAGTGTCTTTATCTTATTTTATTTCCAGAACAACAGATGAAAACAAAGGCTCTGATATCATGCGCTCGTACGAACTCAAATCTCGCGAGAACTTTATTTGTAAATTGCTTCGGCTATGCTCCTCAGCATACGTAACTTCTGCTAAGCAGATACGTTTCCATTTTAATTTGATTTTTTTAAACGTTTTTATATGTTAAGACCCATCGGAGTAAATATTTATCTTAACAATTTGACATCATATTTGCACTCGAATTATTTTACCATGTAAAAACAAACACCTGATTTACGTGAGAACTGAACGTCATTATTACGTTTGCTGCGGCTACTTACACGCATGCGCAAGCATAGTTCTGACGTAGCCGTGTTAGCCGGTTATCTACGTAAATTCGATGTATATTGCACGCGACAATGAACTTTTTTCTTTCTTTTTTGCACGCGACAGTTGAC